>MJUT01046595.1:34837-53683 GCA_002080005.1 Gigantidas platifrons | reverse complement strand
GACGACGACGGACGCAAAGTGATGACAAAAGCTCACATGACCCTTTGGGTCAGGTGAGCTAAAAATGCAGGATAAAAAATGAAAAGGCCAATAAGAAATGTATGTAATACTGGTAAATGACAGCACTAAATCAAAACAAACCTTAATATCTAAACTTTTACTGTAAGAATTGTGGGCAAAGCCATTTGAAAGTCCTTTCACAGCTAAAAAATCAAAAGCAAAATAAAATCACTATAAAATAGAGGTCATGTGGTGCTTTCATAACTTGGAAACAATAGGATAAATATGTACATTTGTAGTATGTGTTATGGAAATATTTTTAGAAAATGTTAAATATCTTTCTTCAAATTTTAAAATTAAAAAAAAATATAAAAAAATTAGTCAATAGAAAGTTCCTTTTTAAGGGATTAATTTTTCTTTTAATCCATGTATCGTTCAACTTTAAGTTAATCATTCAACAACTGTGAAATCCATTCTTTCATTGTTTTTTTTACACATGCATACTAGTTAATCTTTAACTTTAAATACAGTTTGAATATTGAATCCCACAGCTTTACATGTGTAAATGTGAATGACAATTGTAATACATACCATCTTCACTGAGCATACAATCAGCAAACTTGTACTCTAGGAATGTTCTGTCTGTGGCGATGACTTTCCCTAATATGTGACATGGTTTGGGTGACAAACTATTTGTAGATAGGTCTAGTACAGGTTTTCCTCTCTTCGATGTGTTTTCAAAACTGAAAAAAAGGTACGTTTGAAAATGTCATTATTTTCATGAAGGCTAAATATTTATAATAAGGTTACTATTGGTCACTGTGCAATGCCATTTATTAGTTGTAACTAAACTTTTCAAAATTGACTCTAACCAAAAGTACTTTAACACTCTCTGCTTTCTAATCTAGTTCAAACATATTTTATTGTTAATATTAAGGGCTAAGGTTATGGTATTTAACACCACTTTAAACAATATTTCAGCTATATCGTGCCAGTCAGTTTTATTGGTGGAGGAAACGAGATTACCTGGAGAAAACCATCAACCTACCACAAGTCACTGACAAACTTTATCACATAATGTTGTATCAAGTACACCTCGCCCGAGTGGGATTCAAACTCACAACTTTAGTGGTGATAAGCACTGATTGCAGTTAATTTTAAAGATATTCATATATAAATGGATAAGACATAAGTTATAAATGATTTAGAAACATCTCCATTTAAATTATGTATATATATATTATCTACATAACAAGACCGAAAAAAACCCCAAAAAAAACCAAGTGTAAATTACATCATTTTCATACAAAAATATTTTAAACTATGTGGCATGATATCAGTGAATCTTGATGAAAGAGTGTTTTATGACTGTAATTGCTAGTGTTTTACAGACATGACACCTTCAATTATGATCAATTCATTTAAGAAATAATTCATGGAAGCCAGAGTTTGTATACAGTTTTAACATGGGTAACATTAATTTTGTACAAATTTTATCCCGAGCGTCAGTGAGGGATAAAATGCAACGAAAATAATGTTACCCATGTTAAAACGTGATACAAACTCTGGCTTCCATGAATTATTTCGATTCTAGTAGGAAAAATCTAACTTATTTTTTTAACAAAATTCACTAACCTTCATGTTTTACAGTTTACAGTTGTTTTTTTTATGTATAAATAGACTGTGATGCTATGAAGTTACTGATATTTTCCAATTTAATGGCATTTTGAATTTAGAACTTAAACAAGTAAAATGCTCACAAAATCTTAAAATAAATCAGTAACCATGTGTTTTAATGTCACAAGCGTTCCTTGTAAACGACTTCCGGAAGATGTTAAATTTCAAAAGTCAAAGTCCATTGATGGTTGTCTTAAGTATTTATTCCGGAAAAATATAGGTAAAAACAATACGGGCATTTTTATGTTTGTTATGCACCACAGTGCTGTATGAATACATAAATTCACTAGGGAATTATGTTTGTAATTTGTTCGTCAATACGCATGAGCAAATTAAAATATATTGTGAGTTTTATCACTGTATTATTTATATAGCCAATGAAGGACGTCATGTTAGAATATGTACACAATATATAGGATGTAATTTGCTGGTGTTTCACCCATGTGCACATTCTCAGTGGTGCAAATGAAAAATCACAAGCTACAGTGATTTTCAACAGAAACACCATGTTTAAGTACTGTAATGCATATAAAACATAAGATCAATGTACAATGGTATACATTTTGTGTGTAGATACCTTTTTAGTTGTTCATACAAGCCTATCACCAATACGGCGTGGGTTCGCGCTCGGCTTTGTAAATTACAAAAAAGGGTGCACTTGACTCGCAGTCGCAAGTGATAAAGTTTACCAGATGCTTGCCCATGGTCGGTGGTTCTCTCCGGGTACTCCGACTTCCTCCACCACTAAAACTGGTCGTCATGATATAGCTGAAATATTGTTGAAAGTGGCATTTAAACACCAAAAATCAATCAATCAAATCAAACCTTTTTAGTTGTTGAATTATACAGTCTGGTGGATCTACATGGTTGTCTCTACATAGTCTAACAAACGTGTGTCTAAACTCATCCATCATTACCTAAAATATATAATTTACATATGATACCATATTCTAAAAGTAGAAGGTATAAGTCATATTTGTATAAATTTACAATACTATCCTCCTCAGATCAAAATATACAGATGACATGTGATCTCTTCTGAATACTTATCATTGTATATTTTTATGTTTTTTTCTTCTTTTAACATGTTAAATATTTAGTGCTTTTCTGGGCCCAGCATGATGCGACTGCATGAAGTTTTCAACGGTGTTCACCTCCACCAGTTGTATTGCAATCAAGTTTAACTCGAAAACCATATCTGAATCTGATAGATGTAATCCGCTGGAATGAAGCCCTTGTCACATTCATTTCAATGAATAAAATGCATCAAACATGTCAAAATTATAAAAATAAAAATTATGCATAATCTTCCAAATAGATGTTTGGCCCCATTTAGCTGCTAAGACCTTTCCATAAAAAATAGCTCATATGTACATCGAATCAAAGGCAACTCATAAAGACAAGCATTTAAAAAAAACAAATGCATTAAAATTGGATGAAAAACTAGAGGCTCTGGAGAGCCTGTCATCGCTCACCTGGTAATAATTGGCAGGGTAAATCCTTAGGAACGTGAAGTCTAACAAAGATTCATATTTTCTTGTGACTTAAGACACAATTTGCTTACTATTGAATGTGTGTGCCATAAATTCTGAAAACCTTAAGTCAAAATTAAAATCTCCCATGGTAAGTATATTAGACTGCTTAAGTTTTAATTCTGGAAGAAGGTTATCAACAAGCATATTTTTCAAGTCTTTCTGTTTGCAGATAGAAGCAGCATAGAACAAATCAAATCAACTGGCTTGGTACTTTCTGAGAAGAACAACTTGGCACAAATTCCCATTGGGTCTTGTAGGCTTCTATGTTAAACTTTGTTCGTCAATGGTGGCCATCTTGAATTTCCAATCGGAACCAAATTTACAATTTAGGTAGAGGACCATCCATAGATCATTCACACCAGAAAACAAATTCAATTGAATCAGTAGTTTCTGACCAGAAGATTGACGAATCAGAAAACATTATCTACCCCTGGCAGCCATGTTTAATTACCGATCAGCACCAAAATTACAATTCTGGTAAAGGACCTACCGGTATGTTAAACTTCATCCGTCAATGGAGGTCACCTTGAATTTCCAATCGGCAACGGAAAAAAAAGAAACTTGGTAGAGGACCACCAAGTCATCATTCCTACAATGTTACAATTCCTTTCTGACAAGAGGATCTTCAAAGTCTCAGACAAACAGAACAACATTTTTGGCCTTGGCAGCCATTTTCAGGGTACAAGACAATCTAAGGAACATCCATATAATGGGACAAATTCAATTTGTCGAGTAGCTTCTCACAACAAGGTCTTTGATTGAAATTCCCATAGGGCGCAATAAGTCGCCCGGTGGCTGCCATCTTGGATTTCCAATTGACACAAAAATAACAAACTTGGTAGAGGACTACCCAGTCATCATTTCTATGATGTTACAATTCCATCGGCTGAGTTTCTGACAAGAAGATCTTCAAAGTTTCAACCAATCAGAACACATTATTGACCCTGGCCTGGCAGCCATGTTGGATTTCCGATCTGCACCAAAATAATAAATCAGGTGTAGAACCATCCAAGTAACATTCATATAATGCAAAATATTCAATTTGTTGAGTAGTTTCTCACAAAAAAGGTTTTTCAATGAAATTCCCATACGGTCCAATGGTCCGCTGATGGTGGCCATCTTGGATGGAGGTCTGGGTCACTCAGGGGTGTGGAATTGCCATGCCGACTTGTCCGACTCGTACATAGAACCTGCCGGACAAGTAGATTTTCCTGACTAGCTTGTCTGGGGACAAGTAAAGATCAACAAATAAAAATAATTTCTAATTAAAGTATTCTGGAGAGACAATTCCTCAAATGATATTATATCGTAAATATTGACGGTTATAGATAAATGTGTTTTTTTTTTTTATTGGAAATGATCTCGTCAGTGGTGTTCCGAAAGCAGGTAAAAATAACCAGAATTGTACATGTTCTAAGTTGAGTATTACGACCTGATTGCAATGATAATTGTACTGCATTTACTTAACGATAACCAGGACCGTGTAAAAGGTTTTTATTGGAGTTTCCTTGCTTGTCCATAGCTTTTCATAAACAAACGGGGCCTTACATATCCGTGAACGTACTGTATAATAATACAAATCGAGTTGCAGTCGTTACAATGGACAAATATTTGATAATAAAAAAAAAGACTGGGAAAGATTCTGGCCACAATGAACATCACGAGAAAGTTAAATTCAAAACTCTAGCAGAAAAGGACACAAAACGTGAGGAAAAAACCCAAGTGGCTGGCCGATTTCTCATGTTTACTGCTGGATTCTGATAGTGTCTCATATTGAAATATCTGCAGAATATACTCTGATTTTGCTGACAAGAAATCATGAATGTTTATTGGAAAAATCGTGGACAGAATGGATACCTATCTTCCCACCAGACATCTGCAAAGTATGAAAACACAACTAAAACTAAATACTAGTACATGACTGTTTTGATTGATAAATCCATTGTCAAGGTTAATCAAAATGAACTTCATTGAAATGAGATTTTTTTTCAACACAGCTTATTCTGTATCTAAAAACAACCAGCTATTCTCTGACTGCATATTCCTATCTGAAATCTAAATTTAAAATGGCCTTCATTTGGGCAGTGATCATTTAGGCAAGGATGTTTGTGTTAGGCCATCAAAAGTTAATTTCTTGGTTCTCAGGCCCGCCCGCATGTGGAAATTCGTCGCCGCATTGCCGATTTTATTGCCAAAATAGTAAACAAAATAAAAATAAATGCGGTAGCGCTGTCCATACGGAAAAAACAACCGCATCCGTTTTTTTCTCTTATATCGCGTGGTCGGTGAAACGCTTTAAAACGCATCATGCTTAAATGAGATTTAAAGCATCGTTATGACAATGTATAAATAAAAAACGTGTGTCCGTTTGACATTTAGACAAAATGTCAATCGTTTCTGTGCAAATTCGGCACAAATGTTTGCCAGTTTTACCAGGGAACATAATAGGGGGCTTCTCCGAAGCTTGTACCTTATTGGCATTGTTTACAGAGATAAAAAATGGTACGTTGGGACCAGCGGATTGGACGTTTCCATAAAAATTAACCACTTGTTGTAGGGATGATACATGATTTTTTCAAAATAAGTAAAACCTAAAAAAATTATATGCATTTGAAAGCCTTTATCAAGACATCTGCAATAAAACGTCCAATATCATGATTATTGACAGAGAAATCTAAATTTTAAGTTTTGGACATTTTCGGATTTCAATAAAATTTTGATCCAACTTTGTCCAATATATATTTTTTTTAATTCCAAATTTCAAATTTATACATATGAAATGTGAAAAAAGTGTCTTACCCCAGAGATCTGTCCAAATATGGGATATAACATGTGTTTTAATCATACGAAAAGGGGGGTGTGTGCATGTAAATTAGGGCCATCATGCAAAATACAATTGTGTATTGGGCAGGTAACATGCATATTAATATATCAATTCAATGAGTNAGGAGTTTTAGGGCATGTAGGGTCAGAGGATACTAGGACTAAAAGTATTATTGGGATATGGAATATTTGAACTCTATTGTTGTATGGGAAATTTTAATCTTTAGCAGTTTGGGATACCAGATACCTTCAATATAATTTTTATGGATATTTGATGTGAATATGCCATTGCAGAATGGCCGATATCGAGTCCCTCTAAACAGGACTCAATAAGCACATTTGATTGTGAAAACAATTATATATTTGAAAGTAAATTAATCCTTAAACTTTACTCTTGAGAAAAAATAGAGTCCGTAGTGACATGCCATGATGGACGTCATGGTGCATGGGAGTTTCATGTGATGTTGCCGCCCCACCCTCCCTCTTTTTTTCCCTATCTTTTACTGACTACAGCATTTAAATTGCTACTATATTTTTTATTTCCCTTCAATTATAAATGGGTAATCACCTAATCAATGAAACACTTCAAACAGTAACTCAATAAACTGGATAAATTGAAAATTCTGATGTTGACAACTTTTCAAAGGATTGAAGAGTTCTACAAAGGGCAACAACTCTTATATGAAAAAAGGGTGCATCATTTAAAAAAAAATTAATATCACTATGAATACAATTATTTTCCCTCAATTTTATGGTTTTGGTTTCTAGTAAATACATAAATCTACATTAAATACACTATAAGAATCGTGTATATGACCAATTTCATATGTTAATGTCTAATTTTAATTTTCAAATCCCTTTTCAGAACCCCAAAACTTCGATGATATTCTGGAAATGCAAATATACAGTCGTAGAAATGTCTAATTAATGAATATTCATATCGAACATTCGGAAAAGTATCTTTTACCATTTTCATATAAAACCCCGTAAAACGATGCCATCCGAATTCGCTCTAAAATGGAAACAAAAAAATGTTAAATTCTGGAGTTATCTCCCATTGATGTATCGTCACTACCACTTGTGATGTTTCTGCCACCATCGGAAGAAATAAAATTGAAATTTTCAATAAAGTAATGAAAAGATTTATACATTGCCATATTTTTCACACAAAAAAAAGAAAAAATGCCTCCCTCATCACTTTTTACAGCAGTAAAAGGATAAAAAAAAATGCCGCCCTCCCTCATCAATTTTGACAAAAAAGGGCCCGAGAACCAAGTAATTAATTTTGCATGGCCTTAACTAGTTTATTAAAGCTATATTTCAAATTTTACTCAATGATGTAATAGACAATATAAACAAGTTCAATTTAGCAACTGTGTTTATAAGTATCAAATGTTTGTACAAACCAGAGGCTCCCAGGAGCCTGTAATCGCTCACCTGGATCAAAGCTGCTTTCAATAAGGTCCTAGGGTCATAGGGTCCTATGTTAAGCTAAGTTCGGCTGTGGGGACCATCTTGGTCGATAGATATTGACATGCTGTATATTTTTGCAGTTCAAACTTAACATCTATCTCTTATAGTTTTTGAAATAAAGGACGAAAAGTATTAAAATTTTGAAAATTTGATGAAAAAAGGGCAATAACTCCAAAATTGGTAATCAGATTTACTTTAAAATTGCAGGGCAAGTAGATCTTGACATGCTGCATATTTTTGCAATTTAAACTTAACCTTTATCTCTTATAGTTTTTGAAATATAAGACGAAAAGTATTAAAATCTAAAAGATTTGATGAAAAAAGGGCAATAACTCCAAACGAAAAGTATTAAAATTTTGATAATTTGATGAAAAAGGACAATAACTCCAAAATGTGTAATGGGATTTACTTCAAAATTGCAGGGTAGGTAGATCTTGACATGCTGCATATTTTTGCAGTTTAAACTTAACATCTATCTCTTATAGGTTTTGAAATAAAGGACGAAAAGTATTAAAATTTTGAAAATTTGATGAAAAAGGGCAATAACTCCAAAATGGGTTTATGGGATTTACTTCACAATTGCAGGGTAGGTAGATCTTGACATGTTGCACATGTTTGCAGTTTAAACTTAACATCTATCTCTTATAGTTTTTGAAATATAAGACGAAAAGTATTAAAATTTTAAAAATTTCATGAAAAAAGGACAATAACTCCAAGATGAGTATTCAAATTTACTTCAAAATTGCAGGGTATGTAGATCTTGACATACTGAACATTTGTTTAATTTAAACTTAACATCTATCTCTTATCGTTTTGAAATAAAGGACGAAAAGTATTAAAATTTTGAAAATTTGATGAAAAAAGGGCAATAACTCCAAAATGGGTTATGGGATTTACTTCAAAATTGCAGGGTAGGTAGATCTTGACATGCTGCACATTTTTGTAATTTAAACTTAACATCTATCTCTTATAGTTTTTGAAATAATGGACGAAAAGTATTAAAATTTTGAAAGTTGATGAAAAAAGGGCAATAACTCCAAAATTGGGTAATGGGATTTACTTCAAAATTGCAGGGTAGGTAGATCTTGACATGCTGCACATTTTTTTTAATTTAAACTTAACATCTATCTCTTATAGTTTTTGAAATATAAGAAGAAAAGTATTAAAATTTTAAAAATTTGATGAAAAAAGGGCAATAACTCCAAAATGAGTAATCAAATTTACTTCAAAATTGCAGGGTATGTAGATCTTGACATACTGAACATTTTTGTAGTTTAAACTTAACATCTATCTCTTATCGTTATGAAATAAAGGACGAAAAGTATTAAATTTTGAAAATTTAATGAAAAAAGGGGAATAACTCCAACATGGGTTATGGGATTTACTTCAAAATTGCAGGGTAGGTAAATCTTGACATGCTGCACATTTTTGTAATTTAAACTTAACATCTATCCCTTATAGTTTTTGAAATAAAGGACGAAAAGTATTAAAATTATGAAAATTTGATGAAAAAATGGCAATAACTCCAAAAAGGGTTATGGGATTTACTTCAAAATTGCAGGGTAGGTAGATCTTGACATGCTGAACATGTATGCAGTTTGAATTTAACATCTATCTCTTATAGTGTTTGAAATAAAGGACAAAAAGTACAAAATATACCTAATTTGCATAATCGGTAGAAATCAGCTGAAAGAAAAATTTCACAGAAAAACCCGTAATATATGTTAATTCATAACCATTGCCATGTAGCTGCAGTTAAAATTTGAGCTCATTTTGACTTATACTAAAGCAGCAATAGACAACTGAAATTTCATCCCCCCTTTTTTCTATTTTTAGCTTGGCGGCCATCTTGGTTTGAAGTCGGGAACACCGGACACAAATTTGGAAGGGGGCCATCCAAGGACCATTCCACCAAAGTTTGGTTGCAATTGGCCCAGAACTTTCTGAGGAGAAGATTAAAATGTGAAATGTTGACGATCTGACGACAGGCAACAGACGAAAAGTGATGGCAATAGCTCACATGACCCTTTGGGTCAGGTGAGCTAAAAACAGGACAAGTAGGATTTTTTCCGGACAAGTAACTTTTTTCAGATGACTTGCCCGGGGACAAGTAGTACATTTCAGTATTTCCACACCTGTCACTGGATATAATTTTGAAAGTTGACCATTTAAGTACCATTCTTGCCATGTTTGCTTTAAATTGGCTAACTGGTTTCAGAGGAAAAATAATTTAAACATTTTTTCCCATAGGGTCCTATGTTAAAACTATGTTCGCTGACGCCGGCCATCTTGGATGGAGGTCGGGGTCACAGGACATAATTTTAAAAGTTTACCACCTAAGGACCATTCATGCCGTGTTTGATATAAATTGGCTTACTGGTTTCAGAGGAAAAAATTTTTAAACATTTTTCCCATGGGGTCCTATGTTAAAACTATGTTTGCTGATGGTGGCCCTCTTGGATGGAGGTCGGGGTCACATGACATTATTTTGAAAGTTGACCACCTAAGGACCATTCATGCCATGTTTGCTTTAAATTGACTTACTGGTTTCAAAGGAAAAAAATTTTAAACATTTTTTCCATAGGGTTCTATGTTAAAACTAAGTTGAGTCATGGCGGCCATCTTGGATATGCGATCGGCACAAAAATAACAAATTTAGTAGAGGACCATCCAGTAATCATTTCTATAATGTTACAATTACATCGGCTGAGTAGTTTCTGACTAGACGATTTTCAGTTTCAACCAATCAGAACACATTATTGGCCCTGGCGGCCATGTTGGATTTCCGATCTGCACCAAAATAACAAATTTAGTAGAGGACCTCCCAATGAACATTGCTGCCAAATTTGGTCCAAATCAGTTCAGTGGTTTCAAAGAAGAAGAAGAAAGTATGAAAAGTTTACAGACGCGGACGACGACGGATGCAAAGTGATGACAAAAGCTCACATGACCCTTTGGATCAGGTGAGCTAAAAACCCAAGGAAATCTGTTAACAAGCATGAACTATAAAAAGCTTTTACCATCACCAAAGCTAAGAAATATTCGCATCATAATTGAACGAAAATTAAATTTTATATATATCTTCCAAACATGCAACAATGCGTAATTTGGGTCCATAACATTATATTATACAACAGCAAAATTTTAGGCAAGCATTGCCATTACTGTTCAACTTTTCTATGGCCAGAATAACATGCATAATGCAGGGTCAATGCATGTTCATGGTTAACTGACTGCTGTATATTAAAAACGACTCATTACTAAATTATCCTCAGATTAAAATATACAGATGACACAAGATCTCTTCTGAGTACGTTATCTTAGTATGTTTTATTCCTTTTAACATGTAAAATAAAGGATTGCTCTGGGCCCAACATGATATACTGTAGCCACAGGGATTCAGCCAGAATTTTGAGACCATTATTCACTTTTGCAGATCAGATTTTTTTTTTAAACTAGGAAGAACTGTTTTAGATACCTAAAACTTATGTCTCCCCTTATTAATCTGTACAACAACCTATCTTGAAAGACAAAAATGTTATGGCACGGACAAGAAAATACTATTTAAAAAACCATTATTTGACCTTGAGGTCAAAGGTCAAGGTCCCATGAAGGTCATTATGGTACGCGACACACCGCCTTATGGTCATGCACCCACATACCAAATATCGAAGGGGAGACATAATTATGAATAAACAAGAATATAATGAGCTTAATCTTATAAGTTATAATTAGTTACTTTGCCTAATTGGTTAGTAATGGAGATTGAAAAGCTATGAAAAACCTCCTCGGATGGGAACATACATGAACTCTGCAAATTAGCAACCAACTGATAAAACATTGCCACGATTTTGATCTAATACCACACAAATTGTAATACCCTTCCCCCTTTTTGAAATATTACTGTGCTTTGGTCTAATACCACACAAATTGTAGTAACCCCCTCCCCCACCCTTTTTGAAATGTTACTGTTCTTTGGTCTAATACCATGTTGTAATAACTCATATTTGTGTAGTCTTCAGCAGAAAAAAGAATACATGTCAAAACGCCCCCACTACCAAAATGCCCCCACTGTATTACCAAATCGCCCCCACTTTTTACCAAAATTCCCCCACTTTTTACCAAAACGCAATCATCATTAATTAAATTTATAATTTTAATAAACAGTTTAATAAAAATATAATAAAACAAAAACAAAATATTCGAACAAAAACGAATCAAAAAGTTTTTTTTACCAAAACTCCCCCAATATTTTTGTGTATCAAATGTTTATAAATGTCTTCCCACGATCCATTTTGTTAGAATATTTTGTTTTCGTTATTTATTAAAATTATAAATTCAATTAATGATGATTGCATTTAATTAAATTTATGTTTCATTAATTTTTACAATAATCAAAAGCCTTTATATATAATTGCCAATGGTCTTTGATGTGCTTAATTACTGGTCATAAAGTAAAAAAAAACACAAGCCAAGGTTTTCAGAACAAAAAAAGTACAAAGCCAACAAAAGAATTTTGAGAAATTTAANCTTTGATAACAATAGCTTGGTCAAGCCTTAATCGAGGTTACAGTATATATAGGACCTGATTCTGGCATGACAACATTATCCATTTATCATGGAAAGTGAATGTTGCATAAATTGTGCAGGTAGTTAGACCACGACAGGAGCCAGTCCAGTGCGATGGGTTTGATAAGTGGCAACACCGTACATGCGATATGGGCATCACATAATTACATACAGAATTATCATACCATTATACTACGTTATTATTACATACAGAATTATCATACCGTTATACTACATGTACGTTATAATTACATAGAATTATGATACCATTATACTACGTTATAATTACATACAGAATTATCATTATAATTAGGTAGGTCTCCATCCATAAATACCTCAAAGGTCAAGCGAAAACCGTACACGAAAAAATAAACCGATTTGTATACATTTGTGACGAAAAATGCATTGGAAGCCTTCTCTATTATATAAAATTGACACTATTTTTTTAATACCATCCTTTGAGTAGAAAAAATTATTACTTGCCATTTTTTTCAACAACAAAAACAATGGGGGCATTTTGGTAAAAGGTGGGGGCGCTTTGGTAGTGGGGCGTTTTGACCTGTTACCGAAAAAAATATGTCTCTGCCAATTTGCCCAATGGTCCAACTTCTATATAGATTCTTTGTAGGTCATGAAAATATAGAACAAAATATTCGATAAGAAATCTACAGTGCTATCGCTAGGAGATGACCAAGGTTACAGCTAGTCCGAGATTCCTCTGCCGTTCGACGACTATTTAGAATTTGCTGTTGTCGTTTGAACGTCAGAGCGCTTGCCATAAACAAAACAGCGGATTTTTCTCACACACTCGAGAGAGTTACATTTCCACGTTTTGTGGCTATCAGATTTTATTTTCTATCCAAAACCCTAATATATATCGCTTCACCAATCATTTTTCTATTCATTCATAACCATCTTACCCTCAGAAATTGGTGTTGCACTCCATTACAGCACGATTTCCCCAGACCTGTATAATTTCGTCATTTTGAACACTGACATTTTGGAATATTTATCACGTGACTTCGAGAGAACTACGATTACCGCAATGTATCATGGGAGATGATTTGCATATAATCTGACCTTGTCAAAAAAATAGGGGGAAACGTAGCACATGCTCTTTCCGAAACCTGCGGATAACACTGTCAAATGAATCTTTTCTATCCAACATATTTTGTATTATTTCTTTCTGCTCTGATTTGAGCTGTAGATGGAACTGTTTGTCCTGCAGAATACGCTTCATATCGTCTTGTATGTTTGTTTACATATGCTAATTTGGCGCGCTGCATTTAGTAGCTCCCATCATGCAATGCGTTGCTATCATCTTTCAGTTAGTATCGCGAGATCACGTTAAAAAAATGGCAGTGAAATGACCAAATCGGGTGTAAGAAAAAAAAAGTGCTGTAATGGAGTGAAACACCACTCTCTGAGGGTAAGATGGTTATGAATGAATAGAAAAATGATTGGTGAAGCGATATATATTAGGGTTTTGGATAGAAAATAAAATCTGATAGCCACAAAACGTGGAAATGTGCCACGGCTGAGATGGACAGGAAAATCCGCTGTTTTCATTATGGAGAGCGCTCTTGACGTTCGACAGCAGCAAGATGTAAATAGTCGTCGAACGGCAGAGGAATCTCGGACTAGGTTACAGCTTGCTAACCTCCGCCATTCATTCATAGTGCAACCTATGAAACTGTGGTCGGTCAGGCGAGCAACGATGTAAATAATTTCTTTTTAGATTTTAATTCTAAATCCATTTTACTGACATTACGTTTTATGTAAGGACTTTGCATATTTTACCCTCCATAAGCATAGGAAGCTCATACAGAGAAGAAGACTATAGCCTATCTAACACTTGTTTCTTAGGTCCCACATGCTCTTAATATTATCTGCTAATGTCAATTGTTATTTTAAATGGCATAGTGTAGAATATTGATACATTTCTTTGTTTTTATTATGACTTTTTTATGTGTTGAAACATGTCATGATTGTGCAAAATGTACATCTCTCTGTTTTTTCACTTTGTTTAAGTATACCAGGAATTAATGCATTTCTTAAAATAATTCAATCATACTGTAAATATCAGAATTGATTTCTGAGATCAAAAATACTGTTAAATTACATGTATATTTCAAACATTCTAACAAGTTGAGACGATTTGTTTACCCCGGGAATGCCGCTTAAATCATTTACAAGCCGTTTCCGCTATACAAATTCCTTTGATATTTGAAAACAATCATGTAATAAATATCTAAAATATTCAGGAAAAATGCCTTTATTTGCTATGATTTCTAAATTCACTTAATAACTGTATATTGCATAACTATTGTTCTGGTATGCAATTTTGTTGATGATATATGCGCCATGCTGTAAACAAAAAAGATTGACAGAACAACACGTGAATCAATTTTCATAAATTTTAGTTTTTTGAATGGGAGACGGTGTTGCAAAAGTAGTCAATAGACTACGAGACGCACGAGAAACAGGGAAACTTGGTAAGCGATGTTTGTTCTTTTCAGGAATTCAGATGCAAGCCAATGGCCAATGAGTGTGACAAATTCTGATGGACAAGTAAAATTTTCGTATTCGTACTCCGAAAATCATCCAATAAAACACTGGATTTATCAGTATCCAGTGGTAATAGACCTTTTCTACTGTGGGCTCTCTTGAACTTATGATCGCAACCCTAATATAAGGTTAGGGTTAGGTTTAAAATAGGGTTAGGCCGTTAGGGTTAGCCTTAGTTCTAATATTAATAATAAAATCCTAAATACTCGCTTACTCGCAAGGGTTTTAACGGGATGCCATTACACGTAATGGAGCAGCCCAGGGATTGCGCTGTTGGTCGCCAATGTTGCAATTTGCGATTTTTTTCTTGACTGGCGACTGAAATCGGCTTCTGGAGATTTTTTTTGAGTCCTAGATTTCCTTATGTAAAATTATCTATAATCACTGTGTACCGTAACAAATATCAATAATCTATAAAATACACTACAATGACAATTTTATTACATGTTACAAGCACGCGGTTACAAGCCAATCAACGGATTATAGAATTTTTGTTTTGATTACGTAATCTTTGATCTCACCTGGCTTGATTTACCTGGACAAAGAATTCAATCAACGATAATGATTTTTTTTAAGTTATGAAATGTACTCAAAATGCCACAGTACATGTATGTATCATATTTAATATGATATTTAAAGTTGACGTAATAATTTTGTAATCGTCATTCATTGCAGGATTTGTCACAATGTCCGCCATATATTACGAACTATTTTTTTGTCACGTTTCATTTATGAAATTGTCGATATCATGTATATTGAAATCTATTGTATCCATTAAGTATTTTGAAAGTGATTTTCTCAAAAAGTTATAAACTTTAAAATGGCACGATCAGCAGGAGTTCACAATCCAGATTGTTATCGATCTGCTTCCGGGTAACAATTGCGTTCTATTTATAGCACTATTTACAAACAGACACGTGTCTACAATAAAAAAAATAATAACTACTGTATTTTTATTCCAATTGTTGCAATTTGATTATGAGGTCTGAGAAATAATAATTTATTTTACAACTTGTTTCAGTTTATGACGATTGTTCTATATTTTCATTACCTACAAGGAATCTACATTTTTTGTACATATAGAAATTGGACAAATTTGAAATTGGCAGAGAACATAATGTTTTATCTATTAAAGACTACACAAATATGAGTTATTACAATTGTTGTGGTATTAGACTAAAGCACAGTAACAATTCAAAAATGGTTGGGGAGGGGTTACAATTTGTGTGGTATTAGACCAAACCATAGTAATATTTAAAAAAAAGTGGGGAGGGGTTACAATTTGGGTTGTATTAGATCAAAATCGTGGCAATGTTATGTTTTATCAGTTGGTTGCTAATTTGCAGAGTATGTTCCCATCCTAGGAGGTTTTTCATAGCTTTTCAATCTCCATCCAGTTTCGGTTCGAAAAATTGGCTCCTTGTGAAAATTTTAGCTGGCTCCTGACTTTCAAAACTGGTACCTGGCGATTTTTCTGGCTCCTACTTTTTGGGAGCCAGAGCAGCCCCTGGGCCAGCCGCAGAGATTTTTTGCGCTCGCTTACAGAGTTTCTGACACCTGCATTTATCAATAATAAGACACAACCTTTCCTTTTGTCCACTATATAATTATAACAAGTTTTTATTACCTACCAGTATTTTAGAATGGAATTCCCACAAAATAAAAATTTGTTTACCAACTACATTTTGAATTTCGTCATTTGTGGTCATTTTCTGGTCAAAGCCTCACTTTGGTATTTTTTGGATGCCATATTTGGCGATTTGAGGTGTGAATGTTTACATCAGCTGTAGTAAATATACTAAATATCGTAGTAGAAATACCATATTAGAAAAGCTCCACCTTCCATAGTTTCTGGTTATGGCGAACGATAGATAAATTTGAACAAGTTTGTTGTTACTTTTGAAAAGCATACATTTTTCAGCCAAACCGATTTAACAAGGACTGGGATCATCAGTAATAGTTATAATGAAATGTTTGAAGCGTAAATAGTGAATTTTTATGTTCAACTGCAATATATTTTTTTGCTCCATTGTGACGAATGGCACCGCTTTGTAGCTCTGCCGAGACACAAGTTTGTCACAGGAGCTACATTATTGCAGCTAGGGTTAGCCTTTGCCATCGCTTGGCGTCCGTCCATCGTACAACATGTATTGCGATAAAAGTTTCAAGAGATCCATAACTGTCTTCCTACGTGTTTATAACCTTTTCTTCGTATTTGTCAGCATAATTATGAAAAACGTATATGAAGGCAGCCTTGAACTTGAAGGGAGGTGTACATAAGTTCATAGCTGATTCAATAAGCGTTTACTAAAGATAGCAGGGTGCAGGTCGATTCGGCCATACTACCAGTTCGGCCATAAAATTAAAGTCGATTCGGCCATGCAATATTTAATACGGTATTTGACCAATTCTAAGCTCAAAATTTAAGTTTTATTTTATTAATAATTTTTTTTTATATTAATCATGAAATTTCGGAATATTAATTTGTTAAAACATTTTATGATTAATGATCAATATAAACTAGATATTGTAGATCGACTTGTTAATTGTAAGACAATAAAATGTAATTATGTTCATTACTTCATGATAATTAGCAATTATTTATTCTTTGATCTGACTATCTCCTGCATTTTGTGATTGTTATCAACACATGAAATGGCTTCAAGTTCATATGAGTTATTTTTATCCAAGCTTACCACAAGCTGATGCAAACTTTTCTTGTTATTTGAGAAAATTTTAAAACAACAAATCATGTATGGGAAAACTTTTTTATATTTGCCGACATGCCTTTATAAAGGATTTGAAAATGAATTCAGAATTGTATTCATTCCAAAAAAAAAAGCTATTTGCCATGAAACGTCTCATCATCACATCGTCCATGTGACATTATCATACAGCTAGATACATGTACTTTAAGTTTAAATATCGGTGCAAAAACATTTTTCTCCAACCATGAAAACTACTAAGAATACTACAATACAATGATGCTATTAAGTATATATCTCATTATAAAAAGTATGGCCGAACTGGTCTATAGACGAATCGGTATATGGACGAACTGATTTATGGCCGAATCGTCTTGAAAGCAGATAGTGCATATAGAAAGCACTTTGATGGAACTAGCTACACTTATGATAGGTTTGGAATATAATATGAATAAGCAAAAATCACAATAAAATTACATTCAAGATGTCTAACTGTCATATTGCTTTAAAAAGATTTTGCTGGAAAACATTTAGGTTAAAATTCATCTCATTTAATATCTAAATTTTCAGTTACACTTTTTCATGTAATTTTGAATGGAATAAACATGACAATTTAGATAAACGTACACATGCAATCAAATGCACACTAAAAATCAAAACTACTAGTAGAATGCGCTAGTGGGACTCATCAAAATTTGTATCCTGCAAAGATCTCTGTACAAGACAATGGATAACATTAAATATTGAGTTTTATTTCTAAATGTTACATATACATGTACATTGTACATGTATATATTGCAGTATATGTACTTATTTAAAGACATGTATAAGTTTATTTTTTCTAAATGTTACACAAGGGCCCGGGTGGCTCAATGAGGTTGGTAGTTGGATGGTAAAAATGTAGCCAACAACTCATACAAGCCTATCACCAATACGGCGTGGGTTTGCTCCCAGCTTTGTAAATGACAAAAAAGGGTGCACTCGACTCGCAGCCGTAAGTGATAAAGTTTACCAGTTGCTTGCCGATGGTCGGTGGTTTTCTCCTCGTACTCCGGCTTCTTCCACCACTAAAACTGGTTGCCATGATATAGTAGCTGAAATATTGCTGAAAGTGGCATTAAACACCAAAAATCAAATCAAATTTAAATGCTACATTTTTAAGTGGGGTTAGGGTTATGGTATTTAACATCACTTTCAACAATATTTCAGTTATATCATTGCATTCAGTTTTATTGGTGGAGGAAAGCAGAGAGCCTAGATAAAACCACAGACCTGCAGCCACAAGTCACTGACAAACTTTTCTACATAATGTTGTATCGAGTATACCTCGTCATGAGTGGGATTCGAACTCACAACTTTAGTGGTGATAGGCACTGATCGTATAGGTACTTTAGTGGTGATAGGCACTGATCGCATAGGTACTTTAGTGGTGATAGGCACTGATCGCATAGGTACTTTAGTGGTGATAGGCACTGATCGCATAGGTACTTTAGTGG
>MJUT01046595.1:16849-30006 GCA_002080005.1 Gigantidas platifrons | reverse complement strand
ACAATACACAATGACAAAAAAGATGTGATGAGAAGTTGTAAATCAAAGGACAGACAATACACAATGACAAAAAAGATGTGATGAGAAGTTGTAAATCAAAGGACAGACAATACACAATGACAAAAAAGATGTGATCAGAAGTTGTAAATCAAAGGACAGACAATACACAATGACAAAAAAAGAAAAAGGATAAAAAGATAACAATATGGTGCAAAAGCTCTACACAGAAAACTAAAGATTAAGCAACACTAGAAGTAAATTTACAATGTAATTAAGACTGTTTTAAGAATTAGAAACACACAATATACTCATTAAAATCTGTCAGCAGGCCATTTGGCATTTGTCATAAGTTCAGAAAAATAATAATTTTGTGTGCCTATATTTTTATAGGGTTGTCGTAGTACAACTTGTACTGTAAAAGTATTATTTTTTCTGAATACAAAGGCAATGTGAGCTTTTGCCATCACTTGGCGTCCAGCGTCTGTTAACTTTTCACATTTTAATCTTCTCCTCTGAAACCCTTTGGCCAAATGAAGTGAAACTTGGTAGTAAGCATCTATGGAAGGTCCTCTCTAAAGACTGCTAATTTTGTCCCAATCCATCAACAAACATGGTCGCCATAGGCAATTCTTGTTTCTGATTGGCCAATTTTTAAACATCTCCTCTGAAACCGCTTGGCCAATTGAACAGAAATTTGGTAGGAAGCATCTATGGCAGGTTCTCTATAAAAATTTCTCATTTTGTCCCAATCCGTTAACAAACATGGCCGCCACAGGCCATTCTTGTTTCTGATTGGTTGATTGCTAAAAAAATCTTCTCCTCTGAAACCGCTTGGCCAAATGAATCGAAACTTGTTAGGAAGCATCTTTGGAAGGTCTTCTATAAAGATTACTCATTTTGTCCCAATCGGTTAACAAACATGGCAACCACAGGCAATTCTTGTTTCTGATTTGTTGATTTATAAAAAAAATTCTCCTCTGTTAAAAGAAAGATAACGCTTGCCTAAACTGTTAAAAGAAAGATAACTCTTGCCATTATCTCCCTTAGAAATTTACTAATGCTGATATAGTGTAACATGGTTATTCTATACATTACAAGTAGGTATTCACATTTTAATATTCTTTATAGCAAACCTTGCCAAAGGCAATATGAGCTTTTGCCATCACTTGGTGTCCGCCGTCTGTCATCCGTATACTTTTCACATTTTAATCTTCTCCTCTGAAAACCCTCTGCCAAATGAACTGAAACTTGGTAGGAAGCATTTATGGAAGGTCCTCTCTAAAGAGTGCACATTTTGTTATGATCCATTACTAAACATGGCCACCACAGGCAATTCTTGTTTCTGATTGGCCGATTTTTAAAAATCTTCTCCTCTAAAACCACTTGGCCAAATGAACCGAAACTTGATAGGGAGCATCCTTGGAAGGTCCTCTATAAAGATTGCTCATTTCGTCCCGATTCATTAACAAACATGGCCACCACAAGCAATTCTTGTTTCTGATACAAAATGTAGGAAGCATTTATGGAATGTCCTCTATGAAGATTGCTCATATCGTCCGCACCGGTTAACAAATATGGCTATCACCGAAACTTGGTAGGAAGCATCTATGGAATGTCCTCTATGAAGATTGCTTATTTCGTCCTGATCGATTAGCAAGCATGGCCACCACATGCAATTCTTGTTTCTGATTGGTCGATTTCTAATAAATATTCTCCTTTAAAACTGCTTTGCCATATGAACCGAAACTTGGTAGGAAGCATCTACATGTATGGAAGGTTCTGTATTAAGTTTCCTCAAAGCAGAATGAAAGGTGAGAGACACAGGCTCAGCCCACTGAGCCTCTAGTTTTTTATTACATGTATGTAATAAATCAGTTTTCATACTGTTTTTCACAGAAAACAATGACAAAAATATAAAAAATCGAAAAACATAATTATCAAATAGATTATTTATAAGGCCATGTTCTTATTTATTCAAATGACTATTCTGAATTCTACTCACTATTTTGATATACAGTGAAATATTTCAAAGTTTAATTAAAGACATGTTAATCTTTTTGTTTCTGTTTAAAAAAAGATTTGATTGTACCCTTAAAACAAAAGAAATTAATTAGCACAACGTCTCCTATCATATGCAGTTGCTGAAATTGGGGATTAATAGTAAAAATCAATATATACATGTACACATAGGACACATGTCATTTAGATTTACACTGTTGGACAGATCCATTGGCAGAGTTTAAGTTGCTGATGCACTATTGTTCTGTTTTCACATATATATTTGAAGGTATTTTAATAAGAATTTTGCATTAATTATAATAGAAAATTTAAAGGATAGAAACAATATTTAAAACTTTATTGTTTGTTTGTTTTTTTTTATTTTCTAATCTCGTGTATATGGGCTCATAACAATTTTGCATATATAATTATATATATATATATACAAATAAAACAATTATACAGAAAAATTAAACTTACACTTCTTGGTTTGTTTCAGTTTTGAGTTTTCCTATCTCAAATACGTTATTGTAATGAGTTTTTCACTGGTATTTCTTTTCATGATTTCTTACCTACCTTGAAACTCAGTTTGTTTCAGTTTTGAGTTTTCCTATCTCAAATACGTTATTGTAATGAGTTTTTCACTGGTATTTCTTTTCATGGTTTCTTACCTACCTTGAAAATAGCGAAATTTTAATTCACCAAAAATATTAATATTTTTATAGTAACTGGTAGGAAAGTTGCCAAACAAATTGAACCACATTATAGACACAAATGTCTATTAGATTTTTGATCTTTATACAGAATTGAAGGTTAATGGTAATACACTACATACCTTACCAGATGAGTTGAGGAATCTTCAGGAATTACAACATTTAGATGTTTCAAATAATAATCTAGACAGAATACCACAAGTTGTCTACCAGTGCGTTAGATTAAAACAACTACAAATACACACCAATTCCATTTCAGGTATGTATTCTTAGTAAGATTTCTAGTGAGGGTTAGGGGTTATGGTGTTTAACGCCACTTTTAACAATATTTCAGGTATACTGTGGCAGTTTTATAGTGAGTGAGTGTTTGTTGTTTAAGTTAACGTCAAATTACTGATTTTTAAACTATTTTTGGCAAGAATAAGTTTCATTCAGTGACTCGATGAGGATGTCGGCTTTATACTAGAGCAACACGCTTAAGTTGGATTTTTATAGTATGAGTTCATTGAAACAAGTCACAGGTACACACATCGTTCCACACGGACTCATTATAATCATTCTGAGCCAACCTCATTGAAACAAGTCACAGGTACACACATCGTTCCACACAGACTCATTATAATCATTCTGAGCCAACCTATTTTTGCTTTTACTTCTTAATGCTGGATGATTGATGGAAAAGCAGCAAATACAATTTGTTTTGTCTTTTGTTTTGACCCAAATATGGCTTGAACCCAGGATATAGTGCACTCGATGTGAGCAGTCTATTACACCACCAGTGCAGTCAGTAAGATTTTTAATGCATGCAGAACATTACCAGCCTTTAAAATCAAAATAATACTCTATTATTTGTTTTGCCATTAGGTACTGAAGAATACATGACTTACTTTAATTTGGATTCATAAATGATAATATTGTAATACTGATTATTTATTCTGCTGAGTGATATAGAATGAAAATATTGACATCTCTAATGCTAAGGGGCAAAACTACAGTGCATACATAAATAATTCAGTCCTTGAAATGAAAATTTAAATTTACTGGTCCAAATCAAATTCTTGAATTTATTTTTATATAGTTCTGAATAAAAACTGAAAAATTTACTGGTCTAAACAAAGTTTTTCTGGTCTTGGGCCGGAGGACTGAAATATAGCTAAGCCTTGTTGTGTCGAAGACAAAGGGACCAATGGTTTTGCTTTAAAATGTCCCAAGATGAATTAAGCTGAAAACTACTAGGAACGCACCAAATTTTTACTTTACAAGGTATCCAAGGATACGACTTCTCTGAGGTCGAGATAAAGAATTTGACTGTATCTTGTAAACTTGCTGACATTTGTTACAAGTTAGGGTTATGGTTATGGTGTTAAATGCCACTTGCACAGGGGTCACCAAACCAGGCGACTTGGGCGACAAAGTCGCCTTCACGGCTCTGAAGTCGCTCCAACTCGGCCCAAAAGCGAAATTTCAGTCGCCCTGTTATTTTGAGACGTCGCCTATAAATTTTCAATAATCATACTTTTTCTTCAATATTCACGTAAAAGAAGCTCCCATGTTCCTAAAATATGACCCATACAGGGCTTGATGTTCAATATTTTATTCCAAACTCGTTAATTGCATCTTTTTTAAGATCGTTTATGCAGCACACGTTCGTTTTATGAAAGGTAGGGTAACATGCGGTAGTGGGGAAAGAAACGTTAAAATCGGGATCGATTTTCGGAAGTCTCCCAGATTTTTTCTCACTTCGCCCTTAAGTCAACTGAGAGAGAAGTCAAGTCACCCTGTTTTTAATATGTGTGAAGAGCCCTGCTTGCAATAATATTTCAGTTATATCATGGCGGTCAGTTTTATTGGTGGAGGAAACTTGATTACCCGGAGAGAAAACTACGGACATGTCACAAGTCACTGACAAACTTTATCACATAAGATAATGTTGTATCGAGTTCACATCGCCTGAGCGGGAATTAAACTCACAACATCAGTAGTGATAGGCACTGATAGCATGGGTAGTTGTAAATCCAGCTACCATGCGATCACAACCATGACGGCTCCTAGGTACAAATCAGTTGAAGCATACATTGTACACAAGCTCACATAAACCTTTTTAAGAAAAGAAATATTATGTACCGGTAGTTAGTCAATCAGAAAATAAACAATTGATTTCATGATTTGTAGCTGAAAGGAAATAAATACTAGTAAATTTTATAAGCAAGCTGTATTTTATACTGTACTTAATTTAATGTAGAAAACTATATACAAAATGTTTGTCTTCTTGTTGATAACCTGGAAATAAAATGTTATACACAAATAACATCAAAACATTAAAGATGCCAAGATTTAGCATTTACTTTAATTTGTGTCCAAGTGTAATGTTTGATAGTCTCTACTTTAATTTGTGTCCAAGTGTAATGTTTGATAGTCTCTCATGTTCATTTATATCCATATAATTTCTTACTAAAATTTTAATACCATATTTACAGTATAATAGACACTTATTGTTGCATGAACACTAATATGTTTTAAATTTCTTTTTACAGAAGTCGATGTGATGCGACTTGAAGCAATGGATTCCTTGGAGACTCTGAATCT
Source organism: Gigantidas platifrons (assembly GCA_002080005.1). Classification (NCBI taxonomy): domain Eukaryota; kingdom Metazoa; phylum Mollusca; class Bivalvia; order Mytilida; family Modiolidae; genus Gigantidas; species Gigantidas platifrons. The sequence continues at coordinate 24,709 of MJUT01046595.1, read as the reverse complement.
GAGGGGAAATCCACTCCCAGATGATGTTAAATCACAGTTATCAGATAGCAGATTGAATGTCATTAAAAGTTGAACATGATAGACTACAAAAATACACTGTTTTATGTTAAAACCTACAAATCTATAAATGTGTCAAAACCAAAACCTTACATGTAAAATAATAGATACCTATAGCTGTTTGAAATGCTTACATTGGTAAATGACCTTTGTCTTGTGAACCTGTATATCTGTGCCATACACTTATTTTATATGTTAGTTTTATATCAAAGAACCTAATAACATGTAATGTATACAAGCTTAGCTGGAAAAGAAGGAAATAGATAATTAGTCAAGACACATTTATTGCTGATGTAATGGCATGGTAATATACAAGATATTTAATATTCACAAAAACAATTTAAGTTTCTTGTTTCTAACAAAGATTTAATCTTTGTTAGAAACAAGAAACTTAAATTGTTTTTGTAATATTGTAATATTTTATCAGAACGTTTTTTTTTTTTCTATGAAAATTCAACTTGTTCAATAACCTGAGCAAATTTAACCTTGTTTTCATAGAGTGAGTGATTCATAGATTTTGTTTTACTGGGCAAAAGACTAAATGATAGTTTTTCATTGGTTGATATTTATTATTTCTGTTTATTTACTATTTTTTCATGTTTTTGTTTATAATTTCTATAGATTTTTATTGTTTTTGTTTCTGTCAGAGGTAAAATTATGGAAAAATAAAATCAAATTAGAATCATTACTATTGGAACTTAAGCAAACTTCTTAGGTTTGTGCATAGTACTACTCTGAATTCATTTTGATTTGTGGAATACCAATTGTCGTTGTTTTTCGTTGATTCATGAAATTAAACCATGAAATTTAATTCACAACGAAAGACAGATAATAAGAGAAGATATTTGCAAGTATCAAAATCACAAATTCAAATGCCATCAAACATCTCAGATTATTCCAATCCACGAAAATTGACACCAACGAAAATCAATGAAATCACAGTTAATAGATGTTCTCCAATTTAAAACCATATAGTTTGACCCTCTCAGCCATTTTTAAGAAGTCACAATTATAAAAATGGGGAATGTAGATAAGACTTTAATTGTTTTGATTTATCCAATTTTAAGAATCAATTTGGCAAAGGTTTTTCAACAGACAGTAACAGATTTGACAAATTACAATCAGGTGAATTAAGATAAAAGGGCTGTACAAGCCTATAATGGTCAGCTTTTAGCATTTGAATCTCACATGGAGTCTGGTTGAAAGCCAAGCTTGGCAGGAATCTCCTTGATGGATTTTCATCTTATGGCTGTGTCTAGTCCTGTTTTTATTAAATTATTCATTTTAGTTTATCTAGTATAGGACTAACTTAACAAATAAACATGTTGGATAGTCTCTCACGCTCATTTACATCCATATCCTCTCATACTAATAGTAAAAGATAACACAGTCTGTATATGTTATAATATACAAATAATATTATGTAAGTCAATTCATTTATTATATACTATCAGTATTCACATTATGGAGTTGGTTTATGCATAATTTTTTCATCTAGGGTGAGTCTTATAGGATGCAAAGGCTATCAGTTCTGTTTAGGGCAAGTGTTATACTTGTAGGATACAAGGGTACCAGATACTTGTTGAACAGGTTTTATCCATATACTATTATAGAAAACATGGTAGATATTAAGATGTGCACATAGAGCAGATAAAGTATTTAATACATTTCTTTATTTTGTTACTAACAGTACTTTATTTTTATTTATCTAGACTTGCTTTAAATTATAATGGTATTATATTTTGTAACAGTGTTTACTGTTTTGTATATTTTGTTAAAGGGAATTTTATGAATATATTGTTCGATAAACGATATCTTTTAAAAAAAATATATTTGGAAGTCATTCAGATACATATAAGAAGAATGTTAAAATATATTTTGTAATTCAGGGCTCACCAAAACTGGAAGTGGTCAACTTTTTCACCCTGATTTCAATGAAATTGCCCTATTTCCACCCCTAATGCAAATATTTAGTCGCTCTATCAGTTTTTGGAAGACACTACTTTTTCACCACTAATCATCCTTTTCTTGGATATTTACGTATAAGGATCTCCTATTTTTCAGAAATTCGACCTAAACAAAGTTTGATATTTAATATTTTATTCCAAACTTTTTTGATTGCAACTTATTCTTTTAAGATCATTTAGCAGCATGTTTTTTGTGAAAGCAAGCAGGACATGCTATAGTTGGGAAAGAAACAATAGAATATCTGCAAGCACTTCGCAAGTCTCCTAGTTTCCCTCAATTTACCTTTTAGTCAGCTGAAAGAGAAGTCACCCTGAATGAACCAACTATGGTGAGCCCTGTTCTATTCCACAAGTGTGGGTTGTTTTTTTTCCACTGTTTTGATGATTTTTACAATTGGATAATTATGATTGTTATAATAAAGAAACAACATATTTAATGTTTAAAACCTCTTCCAATAAAAAAGAAAAATGATTTTCAACTTTTTATTCTTGACCAAGAGCATCATTCTGTAAGGATTTTTCCTCTAACTTAGTATCTCATACTTGAGGGCTAAGGTTAGGGTTATGGTGTGTAATGCCACTTACAACAATATTTCAGTTATATCGTGGCGGTCAGTTTTATTGGTGGAGGAAACCAGAGTAAACCACAGACCTGTCACAATTCAATGACAAACTTTTTCACATAATGTGGTATCGATTACACCTCGCCTGAGTGAGATTCGAACTCACAAAGTTAGTGGTGATAGGCATTGATTGCATAGGTAGTTATAAATCCAACTACCATGCGTTCACGATGGTGTGGTGTGTATATATATATATATGACAATAATCTACTAAACTACAAAACTAAGTAAATTTATCATGAAGATACTCCATTGGTTGATCATATATGTGTATGTATAAAATGTTATGCATCTTACCTTTGTGTCCATTTATACTATATTACAGTCCATATAAAATCACTGTGATGCTAGAATGCATAACAATGAACAGAGATCAGTGCAGAGACGTTAAATATGATACTCTGCCACAAAACTCAATCCAGTGAAAATGTGAAATTATTTACCATCTTCAAAAACTTATGAACCATACTGTTATAACACAAGGGCATGATTGCCAAAAAAAAACCAAACAAACTATGATATTGTGTACATGTACAGGTAAATGCATATTATACAATTATTGCACTTCCTTGTGTGCTATATGATGTGTTATGGAGCACTGAAAAGCAATATATATCAAGGTCAAAGGTCACAGTCAATATTGCTTTTCAGTGCTCCATAACACATCATATTACACAAAATGAAGTGCTGTAATTGTTTTATTACATTTAACATTCCCAGATTTTATTTGTGTATCTGGACCAATTTCTAAGAATTGCTTGTTGTTTTTTTTCAAATTCAAAAAACACATGAGCTGATCCATTTAATATCATAGACACATGTACTAACTCAATGTGTACAAATTTATATTTCCAATTCAATGTCTATAAATTTATATTTGGCTTCTGCTTGAGTTTGTAAAACTTGTGTGCCACTTTCTCTTTGTGTTTGTGTGACATCATTGTAAGTTACAACGGACGTAGAAAACATTTGTTAGTAAATTTTAAAATTTTGCCTGGATTTCGCACACCGCTTAATTGATCGTTCAGTATGAAATTCTGTCATGCAATATAACGATTTATCACAAAAAACAAATTACATTTTTGTATATGGTTTTATAATACTGTATAAAACCATAAATGTAATAATATGTTATAAGGAACAAATTTGGGTTTTATTTGCCATCAGTAGTGTAGAAAGATGGATTCTTGTGTGTCATCAAGTGTCCCCTCTATAGTAACCCTGCATTGCATTAATAACTTGCAATTGCTATCCTATCAAGTGATTTTAGAGGACACACCAGTATATTATACATGTATATATATTCCCAACTTCCACCATTTACTTAAAAATTACATTGTCAATAAAAAAAATTAATAAAAAATCCAAATGAATTTTTTGAATAACAAATGCAAGACAACTATATCCTATTATTTTGGTGAAAAAACCACATTCCGATCCGGCCAAAACAACAGTATTTACAGTAGCCAGGAAATCCCTCCACACAGGGTGTAGTGATTTGACATCCATATTTTTATATGTGCCATAATGTGGTTATATTTCAACAAATGACATATTTTTTAGCAGTTAAAACCTCACAAAATATGATAATTAAATAAAAAAATATAAACAAGAAACGAATGAAATTGTGCTATTTATTTAAGGAATATTTGAAATTGTTGAACAGGTTATACGATATAACCTGGTTTGGGTCAGTTTGCGCTTAATAAACCGCGAAGCGATTTATGAAAAGCGTAAACTGATTCAAACTATACAAGTATAACCTATTCAACAATTTCAAATATTCCTTATAATTTAATTTTCACAACAAAATTTAATGATTCTTCGATTTTATTTACGATTATTTCATGTGACTATTTGAATTTGTCGTTGGCAGATGAAGACGTTGGTGACGTCACAATACCAACCCAGGTTATCGAGTATAACCAAAATTTCTCCAGGCAGATTAGCCAATCAGATTGCAGTATTCAAATCAAATTAAATTATTTAAGGAATATTTGAAATTGTTGAACAAGTTATACGATATAACCTGGTTTGGGTCAGTTTACCTTGAATTGGATTATGAAAAGCGTAAACTGACCCAAACCAGGTTATGCAAGTATAATCTGTTTAACAACTTCAAATATTCCTTATAATTTCATTCTTACTACAAAATTTAATGATTCCTCGATTTTAATTACGATTTTTTCATGTGACTATTTGAATTTGTCGTTGGCGGATGAACATGTTGGTGACGTCACAATACCAACCCAGGTTATCCAGTATAACCAAAACTTTCTCCAGCCGGATTAGCCAATCAGATTGCAGTATTCAAATCAAATTAAATTATTTATTTATGTACCGACTTTAAATAAAGCTTTGAACTTGAACTATTGATTCAACAGCATGGGAAATCTGACCATTGTGGGCACAAAAACCAAACAAAAAGGAGGTATCATTGATATACAGACAGTGGACAAAAGTATTCCGACACTTCCAATTTTCCCTATATTTAAACAGTTTTTCATAGTATTATCTTGAAGTTGAAGTCAAATCATGTCCGATTTCGATAATCATTTGATCAACTTCTTTCTTCAGTCAATCCTTCCAATTAGGAACACCAAGTTAAAACTTGTAAAAAATTATGTATACAGGACGATCGCGGTTAAACTCTATAAAAGATCTTCTTATATATACATTTAAAAGATAAAAAATATAAAATGAGTCGTCTAGCCTCCATGCACACCACTGATGAAATATATACAGCACTAAAAGTTCAACGATATACAAGGTTCATGCGAAGCAGGTTATCTACATCTAAGAATATGACTACGTGCAAATATATAAAATGTTTATGTGGGAATCCACTCACATCTAAAAGCACTAGTGATGGTTTAAAATGCTAGAGTATATTAAAAGCACACTATTCTATGTTTAGCATTAAAACAGTTAGTTGCATATAATGATATTATTAAGTAATATAAAAACTGATCTAGTCTGCTGTCACTCATTTACGATTAAAATATAAAATATATTTTTCCATGTTGTTGATCTGGACTACTTGATGTAATTGTTCTTTAGTTTGATCCGTTTAATGTGTAGGGCCGAACACAAGTCGCTAGCTACCTTTGCAACCTCCACGAGAGCAGTTTTTGAATTGAAAATGTAGTGGTAGTTGCTGGCATCTACAATTAGTTTTGTGATATCTTTTGAATTTGAGAATATGTTATTCCATACCGATTGTCCAATATGTTTGATAGTAATTTCTTTCAGTTTTTTATAATGGATTTTACGTTCCTGGTGCATCATAGTGCAGCTAGTCAGTAAATGTATGGTATCTTCCTCATCCAGGCCACATAGCCGACAAGTTGGGTCTTCCTGTTTATTTGAGAATTTTGAAATATTGCTTTGGAGTAGATATGTACCAGTTGCTATTTTACAGTGTGTAATTTATCTTTTGACCTCAGTAACAGAGGAGCCTATAATTAGCCAGAGTAGATGGGGTTTTCCAATTTGTGTTTCGTTAAAATTCATAGAAGGGTCGTTCTATTTTCTGACTCATCTCTGAATAATTTTGTCCAATAGTTGTTCACTGCAGTTTTATATTGGTGCTTCCAAGACAGTTTATTTGGTAGATGGTCCATCAGTGATATGATATTAGGTAGATTGTAATGCTCTAAGGTTTTGGTTACCTCACAATAAAAGCTTGCTGGGTTGTCTATATTGATGATTATTTGTCTTTGATTCAGTTGTTGAATTGTATGGTTATCATTACATAACAAACCATGTAGGAAGCTTAATTGCTTTTTATGTATTTCAGCTTCAATTGGTAGAGCTCCAATTAGCAGATGAACTGCGCAGAGGGCAGTTCTTTGTGATAGTGATTGAAATCTGCGTAGGCAGTTGTTATGGAACTTTTTTAGCCGGTTGAGATCAATTTGTCTTAGTAGCATTAACTCCAATCCAAATAAAAGCCTAGGAAGGACATAGCTTTGATATATTTTGTATGATACTATTGGGTTTATACCGTTAGATCCATGCAATCCAGTGTTGATGAGTGAGTATAGAGTACGACGAGCAAGGGTCAGTCTGTCTTCAATGTTTATCTCGTTTTCCTTAATTTCAGATCTTATAATTCCAAGATGTTTAGTTTGGTCTGTTGGCATTATTATGTTATTTCCTAATTTCCATTTTAGATTTTTCTCTTCTGTTTTACCCTTTGATAGAATGACTGCATTTGTTTTTGTCGGATGTATTGTGACTCTGTCTTGTTTAGAATTTCTCAGAGCTGTATTTAGCATTATTAGCATATCTTCCGAGTTGTCAGATAACAAAGCTATATCATCTGCACAAGTAGGTGAGCCCACATAGATATTACCAATCTTCATTCCTATTCTGCTTCTATTGAATTCGTGCAGAACACTGTTAATGTATACTTTATATAGGTGGGTTGACAGGACTCCACCTTGACGTACTCCTTGGTGAATATGGAATTTCTGACTGGTTTCGCCCATCCATTTGATTTTGGAGGACATGCCTGTATATAGATCTTTGACGATGTTCCAGAGTTTAGGATGGATGCTATTTTCGTATAATTTATCAAGTAGAATGTTATGAGATACAACATCGAAGGCTGTCTGACTGGTTACACCCCGTTGGTCCGAAGGTCCGATAGTCCGAAGGGCCAATAGTCCGAAGGTCTGATAGTCCGAAGGGTCGATATCGATAATCCAAAGGTCCGATGTAGTTTGGTTAGAGTATTCCGCTGGTGCCCAGCCTCGTCAGAATTTCTTTTCTACCCTGTGTTTTTCCACAGTACTAACGCAATTTGCCAACATTACATAACCATTTAAAAAAAAGTAAGAAACCGAACCTCCGTTCCACAGGAGGAATCCAAAGTCGTAAGTCCGAAGGGAATCGGCAAAATCGAGCAGACGAGCAAAGACAGAGAAAAAAAAGACTACACAAAAACCAAAAACGTACACAAAAGATGACTTTCACGGACCCATAAAAACCAGGTGTGCCGGCAGAGTAAGCGTCTACAGCCGGCAAATTATTTTGAATGACCGGAAAAAATTAATGACCTCCTTTCCACTTTTGTGTAACATATGTGACGCCCCTCCTAATAGTGTCAGAAAAATGTTGATCCCCTCAACCATGTCATATTTGTATTTCTCCAATGGTGTTGTGGTGTATACTTTGTACATAAACAATTCTCCCTCTCTATCCTTTGT
>MJUT01046581.1:279379-290763 GCA_002080005.1 Gigantidas platifrons | reverse complement strand
TCTCATATACGAAGAAAAGAACTCATTAAATATTTCTGCTTTATGTACATCGTCGGATATTGTACTTGAATTTTCAATAAGAGGTGGTATACAATGCTGAACTTTAGAACCCAAGATGGATTTACTAAGTGACCAAAATTTCTTCACATCTAATTTATCATCTGATAATTTATTTATTGTATTCTCATAATATCTTTTAATAGCTTCTCTTTTCAATCGATTTGCTTCTCTTCTAGCTATAATGAATCTTAATTTATTTTCGTCAGTGGGAACTTTTTTATATCTATTGAATGCTCTGTCTCTAAATCTAAAAGCACGCCTTACTTCATTAGACATCCACGGTTTATCTTTAGGTCTGATTGTTACAACTTTGTTAATAATATGCTCTATTAAAATTGAAAATAATAAATCATATGTATACTGTATAATGTCATCTATGTCATCAAATACTAGGAAAGCAGTAATTCTTGTTGAAATTCTATCCCTTCTACGGTTTCATACAACGTCTGATATTCACCATAACACCATAAGATCCGATCTGACTTGGGAGTCATCGTGTGTTTGATATTGTGAAAGAACCTTCGGACAAACATCGATTTTCCACTGCCTGTAGATCCGGCAATCACACTGGTAAACGGATGTACCAATGGCATGAAATGATCGTGATCGTTTCCGTCTGGAACCCAAAACAAAAATGGATTATTGGTTTTCAAAATATAATAGGATTCTTCTTCATTACTATGTGAGTATTGCTGCTGATGCGGCGACGGCGGCATATATCCCTCTGTCAGCGGCCGGGGCGCCCGTGTATATCCCTCTGTCAGCGGCGGCGACGGCATACACCCCTCTGTCAGCGGCGGCGGCGTATACCCCTCGGTCAGAGGCGGCGGCGACATCGGCGGCGGTGTATATCCCTGTCTGTGGGACTGCATCTCTTCTCTGTAGACTTGTGAATCCGTGTTTGTTTCTATGATGTCGCTACATGACGTCTTTTCGCGAACATCTCGGTTTACATACGGAACAACTTGTATCATCCATTTGCTCTGTTGGACGGACATTCATAAAATGATCTTCATCTCAAGTATCTCCATATATATAAATGTGTCTATAAGTGGGTTTTGGGGGAACTTATATCAACTTTTATATTTGGATTATGGGGGGGGGCTATAAATAACCCATAAAAAATATCGAATTACGGAAAAGTTCTTGCCCACTTTCGGTTTAAATCAAAGATATTGCCAATGCCTTTAATTGACTTAAGTATCTGGGTGGGATTATGATGAACAGTATTATGTCACTTGCGTTCAGATGGCCAAATAAGGTATTAATATTTTTTCTCTCTCTATTTTGTCCACTAATCACACCGTGCAACCTTCTATCTAGCATTTTATTACATGTACTGGTTAAGCCAATCAGTTCTGCAAATTTCGATTCCAAGTAGTTTCAGAAGGGACAAGTTGTGTAAAAGTGCTTAACGGACGCCAAGTAGTCAACGATCATTTCAGTTCTGTAAAGTTCGGTTCGAAGTACATAAATGTAGTTTTAGAAGGGACAATTTGTGTAAAAGTGTTTAACGGACGCCAAGTCATCACCGATCATTTCAGTTCCGAAAAGTTCGGTTCGAAGTAGTTTTACAGGGGACAATTTGGGTAAAGGTGTTTAATGGAGACCAAGTGATGACAAATTGTATTTTGTCATGTGGGCTAAAATTTAGAAATTGTTCGATATCACAAGTCAATATCAGGTTGTTTTCATACGGGTATATATTTGTGAAGTTTATCTTTTAACTTACATTGAACAACAGATCACCAGGTGTATCGACTGTATTCTTTGGAATCTCGATTTCCGCATCCGGTTCCATTTGCGGCTGAATTGTCACTGCGCTCTTTGTAATTGCAAACACTTCCGGTTTTTCCAAAGTAACAAACATAAATGTTGTGATTGCATTATGCTGAATACTTATAGTAACTGTTACCTCTGTACACTGCAAAATAAATTAAAATATACAATGAGAACTGCATTTTGGGCAAAACATAACAACGTTACAATGTCTATCGAGGATTTATGAGGATGGCATCAATGATGTCAATGCGACGTCCATAGTTTCGTATAGAGATCAACGTTTGTTGCTTGACATACGTAAAGGTCAAAGAAACAACGGACACATCATCGATAATCAACTGTAACCGTACTCTCGATTTATGTGTGAACTTTTCTTCCTTTGTTTGTTTTTCTTTTTGTTGTTGTTGTTTGTTTCAGACAAATATTCGTTTCATGATGCACTCGATATAGTATTGCATAAAAGAACTCTGCTTTTAACATTAGAAGTCAGAAGGATCAACTACAGAAACTTCAACATATTTGATAATAATTCATTGCTTGTTGATTGATTGGTCATTGGCTTAATGTCATTTGTTATAACTACCTTCCCATAGCATGTAGTGGTGTTATGAGAACTAACAACAACATTTCCATTGCAAGTAGTGTTGCTATGAGAACTTACAACTACATTCCCAAATCAGGTAATGTTGTTATGAGAACTTACAACTACCTTGTCATAGCTGGTAGTCTTGTTTTTGAGTGTTATGGGAAATTAAAACTACCTTCACATAGCATGTAGTCTTGTTATGAGAACTTACAACTACCTTCACATAGCAGGTAATGTTGTTATGAGAACTTACAACTACCTTGTCATAGCATGTAGTCTTGTTATGAGAACTTACATTTGTCTTGTCATCCATTGATGTACTCTCAACACGTCCTATTTTGCCGTCGGGAGAAATCATTTCGATAATTTCATTTTTCTGTGGAATGCCGCTAATCTTCACAGTAAGTGTTAATACTTTCTTAGTACTGCCCCATGTCCGACATTCATAGACGTCACCGAACAGTTCCTTTCTCTCTGTGAGGTATCGTAGAACGTTAATATATTCAGCTTGTAGTTTACAACAATAGAATGAGAAAGGTAATGTTAATTGTTTTGCCTCTACTGTCAACCCTACTTCTTTTAGTGTTGTATCATTCTCTGGTTCGATTTGTTTTACACTGTATGCTATACCACTGTAACACAAGATATTCACAATGATCAACTAGAACTGTGAGTGACCTCACAGAGTGATACCCCCCGCTTGCAGTTTAGTAGGAGTTGCGCTTACAAGGTACATCCCCCTTTTCGTGGAAGTATAAGTTGAATTATCTCCCCTTTTAAACTTTGGACAGCAACCCCATTCCTTCATGCACATATGCAGGTAGTGTACTATAAGTGTGTAAAGTTTCATAAAAATCCAATAAGCCGTTTAGGAGGAGTTGCGCTTACAAGGTACATGCCCCCCCTTTTCGTGAAAGTATAAGTTGAATTATCTCCCCTTTTAAATTTTGGACAGCAACCATATTCCTTCATGCACATCTGCAGGTAGTGTACTACAAGTGTGTAAAGTTTCCTAAAAATCCAATAAGCCATTTAGGAGGAGTTGCGCTTACAAGGTACATGGACGGACGGACGGGGTGATTCCTATATACCCTCCCAATCTTTGTTTGCGGGGGTATAATTAGTAAATATTTAGAGTATCAAATGACATTAATAAAATCAGTGTAGTAGACTCGGAAAGCAAAATTTACCTTGAACTGCGTTTTTTCCCCCTGTCCTATAATTATTAGCTACCATAATTATTCAATTCAAATTCAAATAGTTTATTGATAGTAAACCATACATTGGCGTGCATCAAGACAATACAATATAATTATAATACATTACATAAATATGGATATGTCAAGGATTTACATAGTACTATATAAATCCTTGGATAAGTAAAAGATATGCATATAATAATGATATGAAGTATATTAAATTATTCACAGGGACCCAATGTCTAGGGTCAATGAGAAGCACCACCACCGACGGAAAGAACCACGTTCTTCCTATCGATAGTGGTACCCCACCGAACCCAAACGCCGAATTCCTGTGAACTATGTGTATATTGTTTGCTTCTTTTAAAAATTTGCAAATTTGTTTTGTTTTGAATAGATCCTTAGGGTCAAGAATCTCTCTGATAAGATCATCGTCAGTTCTAATACTTTGGAACAATGTATTGTAACTATTTCTGATATTCTGGTATTTAGGGCAATGTAATATAAAATGTTTTTCATCTTCAACCGATGAGGGACAAAATTTACAAAGACGTTGCTCGCGAGGAGGGCTATTGTAACGACCTGTTTCTATATTAAGATGATGATGATTTGATTTGATTTTTGGTGTTTAACGCCACTTTCAACAATATTTCAGCTATATCATGGCGACCAGTTTTAGTGGTGGAGGAACCGGAGTACCCGGAGAGAACCACCGACCATGGGCAAGCAACTGGTAAACTTTATCACTTGCGGTTGCGAGACGAGTGCACCCTTTTTTGTAATTTACAAAGCCGGGCGCGAACCCACGCCGTATTGGTGATAGGCTTGTATGAGTTGTTAGATCCAGCGACCTAACTCATTGAGCCACCCGGGCCCCCTCTATATTAAGACTATGTGCACTTATTCTTATTTTTGTAAGAAAGATCTGTGTTCTTTTGAAAGGGGAAATTCCAAACAGTTTTGTAATTTAAAAATGCCTAAAATGTTGCTGAGAAAATGTAACTTGCCCGTTTTATTTTTTCGAATGTTTTCAAACTGTTTTAGCGTTTTTCTTTCAAAAAAAAATAATTAAAAAGATGATATTTGAAATCTCTCTCCGAGATGTCCAAAGATGATAATTCCATTTTTTGTTTAATAGAGTTTAAAGTTTTATTTAAAGATTTGTTGAGTTTCTTGTCTTCGATAAAGGCTGATCTTAAGAGAGTTCCTAGACCCATTGTCGAATTCAATTCTTTTAAGTCTATTGTAATATTTAAACATAAATATAAATGATTTAAAACAGGCTGGAAATGTACCCATTTCAGCATTGATGGCAAGATTGGAAGCTTTACCATGAACTCCAAGAATATTTTAAAAAATCATGTTTTGTACCTTTTCAAATGGTAATTTGTCCAAGGTGTCGAGGTTCAAGTTGAAGTCTGTTAACCAGATTTATTAACCATATGTAATAATAGGTAGGATTACAGAGTTATATAACTTTATCCAAGTTTTAACTGAAAATTTATCTGATTGAGATATCTTGGATTTTAATGAGTAGAATGCTTTTCTGGCTTTGTCAGCAAGGTTTTCACTTGCATATTTCAATAAACCTGTGTTTTTAAACACTAACCCTAGATATTTGTATTTGTCTGTAATTTCAATAATATTATGACTATAAAAGAAACCAAATGTGTTATCTGGGATCTCTTTTTTACAGAAAACAATTACTTTGGTTTTACTTGGATTAATGTCTAGCTTCCAATCTTTACAGAAGTTCTGTAAGGCATTCAGACAGTGCTGGAGACCAACAGGCGATTGTGACATTAGAACAAGATCATCTGCATAGAGTAAATGATTGATTTCAATGTTGTTAAGATAAATTAGATCTGTTAGGTTTTTATCTAGATATTTTGCAAAGTTATCAATAAAGATATTGAAGAGTGTGGGGCTTAAATTGTCCCTTTGTTTTACCCCAGAATTAGCTATAAATGGGTTACTCAAACATTGAGCACATCGCGTAACTGACTGTAATCTACTGCTTAACATCTCACCATCCCACCCCACCCCATATGTCTAGCGATATTTTATTTTTAGCTCCCCTTACGCCTGTGATCATCCGACATCAATGTGGTGAATGAAAATGACGTTGTATAAAAATAATAACAACTCAAATAAAATTAAATGTTTATTATTTTTAAAATTGGTGTTTATCTTATATACTATTGATAAAAATTGTGACAAATACTACATATGCAAAGATTTACAAATAACATGGTCACTTCAAAGAAAATAAATTAGAAATAAAATAAAACTGACAGAATCATTGAAAGGAAATAAAGTTGAGATAAATTATACGAGACTTTGGATAGTAAATTATTCAAGAAATAATATAAAATAAAGGGCTACGCAGATCGAAGCATGTCGGCAAGGGAAAGTTGAAAAAGCGTATATATATCAAAACAAAAACAAAATTTGACCCACTGTATTTTGGGCACGGGCATTGATTTTGTCTTAATTTACTATTTCAGTCAGTTGTCAGTAAAAATGCCTTCCAAATATACGAAATTTCTGAATTCTCTGAATTTGTGTCACTTTTAGAAATAAACTGGCATTTTATATGGCCCATCAAGAATGCACAAAGACCATCATTTACACAAAAACTGCATTAATAATTTTTTGGATGAACAACATAAAAGCTAAAATCTTGCCATTTGATACTTGTTTGTCCCTTTTAGTTGACTTCATGTCTGAAACCACAAGAGGTAGAGAGGATATCCCTCGATAATGTGGATTTAATTCTACTCTAAAAAGTTTTTTAGATTTACACAAACAGGGGCACACCCATGTTTTCTATCCCCAAATATTCCTATACACCGTGTCCGACATCTATACAATGTGGAAACTGTGGCTAAACATGAACGAAATGGACCAATTCCTTTTTGAAGGTTCCCCACTGATGTTTTGTAACTTTTGTTGTTTGAGAGATGCGACAGAATCAAAAATCCTATATGTATGGGTTAAAATCTATACTTTATTGAACATAAACTGTATAAGTGACCAGGCGAGTTATTCGGGCTCAGGTAAAATGACCCGCTAATTAAGAAAGAAATCATGGAAGCCAGAATGTGTTTTGAGTTTTAACATGGATTGTTGGATAAAATTTAATATTATCCGCTAACCCATGTTAAAACTCAAAACACATTCATGCTTCCAAGATTTATTTCGATTCTGATATGTCTAAGATTACAAATACGGTAGCTATACTTTGATTGGAAGACGGTAATTTATATTTACGTTTGCGGAAAGTGTCACACCATTTATGCTGCCAATGGAAAAGTCAGTCACATTGACCGGCGCATGTGTGAACGAAATTATACCATCGATAAATCATTCTACAGAGCGAAAGAAGGACGTCATGTTAGAATTTGTGTTATCACCCTGGTATTCATCAAAGCTTTTGAGCAGACGTTGTCAAAGGGAACGTGAGCTATTGCCATCATTTGATCCGTCGTCCGTCTGTAAGCTATTCACATTTTAATCGTCTGCTCTGAAATCCCTTAGCCCACTGAACTGAAGCTAAGTAGGATGCATCTATGTAAGGTTCTCTACAAAGATTGTTCATTTCGTCCTGATCCATTAACAAACACGGCCACCATAGGTAATTCTTATTGCTGATTAGTTGATTTCTAAAAAAAAATCTTCACCTCTGAAACCGAGTAGCCATAGGCAGTTATTGTTTCTGTTTGGTCAATTTTAATAAATCTCTGAAATCGCTGGAAGGTCCTCTATAAAGATTGTTGATTTCGGCTCAATTCGTAGCAAACATGGCCGCCACAGGCAGTTCTTGATGCTGATTGGTTGATTCCTAAAACATTCTTTGACTCTGAAACCGCTTGACCAAATGAACTTAACTGGGTAGGAATCATCTATGGAAGGCCCTCTATAAATATTGCCCATTTTGGATCCGTTAACAAACATGGCCAGCACAGACAATTCGTGTTGCTGATTGGTCGATTCATAAAAAATCTTCTTCTCTGAAACCGCTTGGCCAAATGAACCGAAACTAGAGAGGTTGCAGCTATGGAAGGCACTCTATAAAGTTTGCTCATTTCGTCCCGATCCGTTAACAAACATGTCCACCACAGGCAATTCTTGTTGCTGATTGGTTGATTTCTAAATTATATTCTAAACCTACTGAGCCTCTAGTCTATATATTGTATTGTATTATATGTATGCTAATGTTCCATCATACCAGTCTGAGTGTTTCAATAAAATCTTTAAGAAATAACTTGTGTTAAGATACTTTGCGTGTGAGATATTATCATGTATGGCTGTTATTTAATTTTTAAATTGACAAGTATGTGTGATAAAAGTATCTGGACTTACAAAACATACCAGCATGATGCAAAATATTTATTTAAGCTATATTCAATGACATTACAGACATTTTCATACGTTGTACCAGCGTCTGGCAATCTACTTTCTACTTAAAGGCTGAGTACATCATCCAAGTGATAAACAGTGCAGTGAAAGATAAATGAGGTGTAGGCAGCTCTTTAAACCTCTCTCCCATCAATAAAAACGCAAACCTCTAAACATTTATTGATAAAGAATAGAGATACATGTACATAAGAAATTAGGATGCAGGCGCCCTAAAGTACTACTGTTATCCCAAGATGTATAAATTTGTAGGCCCTTCTGAAGTTATATCCTCAAAACAGAAAAAATAACGAAATAAAATTAGATATTAATCTGCTATCAAAAACAAAAAAAATACAAAACAAACCAATCGTAAAAAAATATGAAAAAGAAAGAATAAAAATCCTACATGAATGCACCTTTTATCAATCTGACTTAGTTCTGTACACATAATTTTCATAAGAGATACAGGTAACTAATTTACCTGGAAATTGTACATACATTTTGTATCTATCATATTAAACAATGAGTGTATCTTGTTTTCAAAGAAAACATTCTGTAATAGCTATATTGCTAAAAAGAGGTAATAAAAACGTAGATATCAAATTTAGTGCACATGAACGTTTCTGGAATAATCTTTATCAGGTAGCTCAAAATCAAAAGATTGGAAAGACAAATTATTTAAAAGTTTTGGGAGCTCAAGATCTGTGGGTCATGATGTTATGTAGGAGTTTCTTTACACCTGGTAGAGATATTGGGAGTGCTGTTTTTATGGTGTGGGTTTTGGTGCAGTCGGGGATGTTGTCTTGTGATTCCACGGTGAATACGGACTGACACTGTTGGGGATGTTGGATTTTTGCTTTGTGTCAGCTGTGATCTGTCCATCGCTCCTCATTGGTGTGACACATGTTTTGTCTGTACATAAGGATTGTATATGTAACAGCTTCTTTCATCACATATTGCGTAAGATTTTGACCAAGATATAGTTTTTCTGGTACCTGATTCATGTCGAGCGAAACCGAGAAACTTACAACATAAGCGCGGACGTCTAAAACGCTTAGAACGGTGTCTGTTTCTGCTCTTTTTAGACAATTTGGCAGTTGTTTTTTTAACTATAAGACATTGCAGAATAAACACAATATACGTACATTGTCGGGAAATATAAAAACTGTACGTAACAGCTTTAGTGAGTGAGCGATTGTTGTTTAACGCCAACTCAGCAATTTTATAGCTATATCATGGCGAGACCAAGTTAATTTGCAATGAGATGATGATGATGTCCGCTTTTTTTTTGACCAACACGCTTAGTTTTTTTTAATAGTGTTAGCTAACGGAAACAACAGACCGCGGATATACATGTCGCTCCACTCGGACACATTATCCTGATTCCGAGTCAACCAGTCTTTGCTCTTTCTCCTTCATTCTGCGTGATTTGCATTATAAGCAACAAATACCAGTTGATAATCTTTGGTTTAACCCGATCGGGACTCGAACCCACGATCTACCGCACTCGAGGCGAGCACGCTAACGATTACACTACCGGTGAGAGTCTTTGATGAGCATTTCTGGTCTGTTTCTCAGCTAATACATATATTGTCTACATAAATGACAATAGATAACGTAACAATACAAAATACATTGTGCAACGCACGGCCAACTTTTCGCGCTGTCACAATCCTTCAGAAGACACATAAAAAGCGACTTTTTGAGTACATGTATATAAACAAATTTATATTTTGCCATCTTCCACATTCTGTTGGAAATTTTTATTTAGGGTTCTATATTTACATAATCCAAATAAGAAATTGTCATCAAGAGTATGCAAATAGTTTCAGTTTCGAATTGAAATTAATCTAACAGCGACCAGTTCTTTAATATTGTAATAAATAAAGTTCCCAACTTTCATTATTAAATATGGAAAATAATTTTATTTATTTCTTGAATTCAGAAGATAGTGTCAATAAGTAAGTAAATGAGTTAATTTCTTTATTTCAAGAGAGTAACATGGTTAGCAATAATAAAAGTGTGATTAATAATTAATTCGGTTGTTTCGAATCATGTCAATTCCGACCACGTTCCGTCTTTTTCGTGTCTTGACGTCTGAACAAATAGGCAGGCGACTTCCGGTGTTTACGCTATTACTGTGACAACGTCAGCATATCATAGTCGTAGATGCGGTAGATTATAAGTAATTGTAATATGGAGACGCCAAGGAAACCGCTGAATAAATACTGGTGTTCGGTACCCCACTATCTGTCTTATATAAGAAATATACACATAAAGGCAGATCGTTTTCCTTTCATGATGCTGACAGCCGCAAATAAAGAAAGAAAACAAATTTAATTTTAAAGAATTATTTCTCTCTGCGTTGAAGTCTTTGATACAAATAAAATAATTTAATTGATATATGTCTTTTACAGAAAATGTTAAGATATTTTTAACTTGAGAATCGAACGTTAAAAGGGCACATATCGATTGGAGTTTGTGTTGTGTACATTGACACCGGAAACTCAGGGCCTTTAGTTCCATCGAAATCACGTGATCTGGCAGACGAAAATAACAAAATTTTGACGGAATGGAAATGATTCGAAACAACCGAAATACGTTTTTTCATGAAATTTGAATTCGGACTTGGAACAATTTATCAGATATGATCTTATTAAGTTAAAGAATAATTTGCATAGTTTGAACATCAAATAAATATTAAATTCTACCATAAATAGTCCCCCAATCTATTTTTAATAGCTGTAAAAATGATACATCACGATGGTAAATTGAAAAAAGATAGTTTGTAGCTTAATCACATGCCATACAGCCATATAGGTACATGTAGCATATTGTTTTTCAAGTCAAGTCAAGTCAAATTCTTTATTATGCCTCAGACACTAAAGTGTACAACAGGACGTAAACATGAAACATATACATATAACTGATGGCAGACAGGTTAATTTACACATTAATATACATACAATAATCAATTAGACATTCAGTATACATAACAATGACGATACAGGTAAATTGACAATCAGTATTTACATTACATATAATAGTCAAGTGGACCTTTCACGTAGATATCAACGTGTAAATTGACAATCAGTATTTACATTACATATAATAGTCGAGTGGACCTTTCACATAGATATCCACGTGTAAATTCCTATACATGTAATTACAAATCATTATCTGATAATCACAGGCGCTTGTGTAGAGTCAAAAATATGCTCGCTATGTACCTAAAATACCACAAGGCCGGACTCACTCCCACTACCCCTGTCACTTCAACCGCTATTTCCCCTGTCAAAATGTCGATAGGACACAAATCGCCGACTGATTTGTGTAGTGAAATGATTTTTCTTCAA
>MJUT01046581.1:266530-276676 GCA_002080005.1 Gigantidas platifrons | reverse complement strand
CAAAAGTTTTTCCTCAAAATGGCTGCTGTGATTTCACAATTTCAGAACTCAACAAAATTCAAATGTAATTTTTAACAATAAAATTAAAAATGACATGAACTTTCTTACCTTAATATTTTGTTATAGCACCATTCACTCTCAACACATTCCGAATTCGTTCTAGAATACACGAATATAACGATTTTATAAAGGTTGGAGATATGGATGTCCAGATTGAAGCACAGGCGCTTGTGTAGAGTCAAAAATATGCTCGCTATGTACCTAAAATACCACAAGGCCGGAATCACTCCCACTACCCCTGTCACTTCAACCGCTATTTCCCCTGTCAAAATGTCGATAGGACACAAATCGCCGACTGATTTGTGTAGTGAAATGATTTTTCTCCAAGGAACATCCGTTTTTTATATCTTCCTACCTTTTACACCCCCATACTGACAGATAATCCTCCAATTTTGTTGATACACAACATATCGTAGGCTGCAAAAGCGAAAGTATGTTTTTCCGACTTTCGTTCGTTCTCTGGTTTTATTATTGCCTTACGAAACATACATGAGAAGTTCATATTTTGGCACCTTGTAATTTGAAATTTCTAGTGTTTAGTATTTATATAAGATAAAACCCGAGTATGAACGAAAGGCGGAAAGACGTCACGCGACCTACTTTCGCTTTTGCAGCCTACGATATGTTGTGTATCAACAAAATCGGAGGATTATCTGTCAGTATGGGGGTGTAGAAGGTAGGAAGATATAAAAAACGGATGTTCCTTGGAGAAAAATCATTTCACTACACAAATCAGTCGGCGATTTGTGTCCTATCGACATTTTGACAGGAGAAATAGCGGTTGAAGTGACAGGGGTAGTGGGAGTGAGTCCGGCCTTGTGGTATTTTAGGTACATAGCGAGCATATTTTTGACTCTACACAAGCGCCTGTGCTTCAATCTGGACATCCATATCTCCAACCTTTATAAAATCTTTATATTCGTGTATTCTAAAACGAATTCGGAATGTGTTGAGAGTGAATGGTGCTATAACAAAATATTAAGGTAAGAAAGTTCATGTCATTTTTAATTTTATTGTTAAAAATTACATTTGAATTTTGTTGAGTTCTGAAATTGTGAAATCACAGCAGCCATTTTGAGGAAAAACTTTTGAGCACTGACTGTACAGCTCGGAAGTGTTAGGAAGCACCATAAATAGACAATAACAGTGCATAAAAAAAAAAAAGAATAGAATATAATAGAATAGAATAAACTATTATGCTTTTATGGGTTGTCTCCCCCTTGACCTTCAGAGTCACAGTGTGTCTCCAAAACTTTTTCTTTTTCTTTTTTTCTTTCTTTTTGTATTGTCTTAATATGTCTATACAAATATACATATTCATTTTTATTTTTATTTATTATTTTGTTTATCTCGAATCATTGAAATTATTGTAAATATATGTGATTATACTGCCTTTGATTGGCAATAAAAAAACATTTGTATTGTATTGTATTTTTGTATGTCTTCAAATTACATTTAATTATTACAAATCATATGTGTATTTTATGTTCTTTAAGTTGTAAATGATTATTCTGCCCAGTACTGGGCTCCATGATTGGAAAATAAAATATGGCACTGGCTACGATTACCTTAACTCAAATAATTCAAGCCCTTTCCGTCTCCGATTCTCTCCGCTTTGTAGCGACCAGCGGGAGCGTAATATAACGACTGGATTATTCGGGTTACGATTACCTGGATTAGGTAATAATAACGAAAAATTAGGATTACCTGAGAGACTAAGTGCCAGAATACAATTCCGGTTCAGGAACCTATTTCACGGAAAAATATTGGGTAATCGTAATTTTATTTGTTAGAGTTACCTGGTCTTAATTACCCGGAAGTTCTAGGGATTTCATTATTGGACATAAAGAATTGAAAAAATTATTTATATCAATTTGTAATTTGTAATTGATAATACATTTGTAATTGATAATACATTTTAAATCAATACATCAAAAAGACATGAAATATACTTCGTAAATATATTTACAAAGTTGGAATTACATAAGAAATTATCAAGTTACTTTCCTTTGTTATAGAACTGTCTGCATAGCCAGTACATGGATTTTGGTGGCACTTTGAGGCCAACACACTTAAGATGGTTCCACTCTAAACATCCATCGAAAACTATGGATGCATAAAGATGAACATCAATTTTACAGACTGAACAAGTCCATTCGACTGTTTCTTTTGTTTTACTAATTTTATGTTTTTAGACATTTCCATCCATCAATCGTGAACATTGTTTTAATTCTGTTTAAGTTAATGTTTTCATCTAAAATCTTTGTTGGCAAGACTACAACCATCTGCTCGTCCGCCGAAATGTTTGTAAAACAAATTAAATTCAGAAAGAAAGTATATAATAAAATTGGTACCTATGAAAATAAATCAACAACATTAAATAAGATTTAATATTTTATTTACATACAACTATTCCGGTTAATAATAAGACCAGGTAATTCTAACAAATAAGATTACGATTACGTGAAATATGTTCCTGAACCGGAATTCTATTCCGGTACTTAGTCTTTCAGGTAATCCTAATTTTTCGTTATAGAGTTTTTCATGGTTACCCATAATGCTACTCCCTCTGGCGGAGTTCCGGTTTGAATGATCAATGCTTCCATTATGGAATCTATGGATAGCTACGACCAAGATAACGAACTAAACATGTTTGGGAGCACCAAAAAAGCTTACGGATACTTCTGCTGTGTCCCCATAATGTTCAAATCAGAGAGGGAATGGCAAATTCAAGGGGTGCAAGTGGTCATATTACATATTTGCTAAGGTCAAGAACCCCACACAAGCCAGCGTTTGGATAACCTGAATAATCGTTATGTGCAAGAATTGCCATGTTGGTGATGACTCGTGGTATTACACATGTACATGTACCCATGAGGTATGATCTTACTGTAGCTAGGCTTATGTAACAGTTAATTCATTTTGTTGTCAAGGGGAGGACTCGTAACCAATTTATTGAAACTCAGGGACTTGGTCCCATAATTCTTGGTACAGACTAGATTTACCTATTTACACACACAAAATTAGGGTCAAACTTCTGATAAAAATATACTTAGTATAACTATTGTAACAGCTTCTTTAATGTCGGATCCAGCATATCAATACTTTGCATAAATTTGAGAAATCTTTCAAAAGTTACTTTTGTGCAAAACATTAGCCAGCAAAGCCTCTTTTGTATAATGCAGTACACTTGATGAGGTTAGACATCAAGAGGTGTCAGTTCAAATCTGACAAGAGGCCATGGTTTTGTTTAATGCATGTGCAAGAACTTGTTGCTGAAAAGGGACATCTCCAACAGATAAAGATTATTCACCAAAACAATGTTTCCTTTTCAAAAGACAACACTGTTACACAACCAAGACAAACAAATAATTCGCAACTCAAAGAAATGTTTATAAAACCCCAAAAAATTATTGATGAAAACACTAACCAAAAAAATCACAGTTTTTGACATCTGATGACACCAAGCCAAGGCTGTCAGTAGCTCCTGAACAAAAAAATGCTGAAATTCTTCTAAATTTTGTATTTCTGAAAAATATTTTTAAAATAAATA
The DNA here is from genome assembly GCA_002080005.1 of Gigantidas platifrons. Lineage (NCBI taxonomy): Eukaryota > Metazoa > Mollusca > Bivalvia > Mytilida > Modiolidae > Gigantidas > Gigantidas platifrons. The sequence continues at coordinate 273,063 of MJUT01046581.1, read as the reverse complement.
AAAAGAACACAAATAAAATTGAACATAAACATATGGTTGCACAGTGGCAAGGCAGAAAATGTGGGTTTACTGTCAGGAAGCAATTTATTTTTTTACCTTGAGTCTGTTGGTAATAATATTGTTTGATGAAAATCACCACAAAATGTTATAGTAGGGTTTTAATAAATGGATGTTTGGGTGACAGTTTACACATATATTTTATGTTTGACCTAAAAGCTATTAGGTAACACCATATTCATATCAACAGAGAATAATTTTATATCATATGAATATACAAATGTGCATTGTAGCAAACCACCTAATGAATCAAGAGTTTTGATTGGGTTATGAAAAATATGGTTGTTTTATACAACAAAAAGAAGTGCACCACTTTCATTAATTTCTTATTACAATGTACATTGTAATTATCTTTTAATAAAACAATTTTTTTTTTTTTTAAATTAACGTAAGATTTCTGGAATCAATATCATCATATATTGGAATATTTTCTGAATTTTACATATCGACTTCCTTAATTATGACCAAAATGAAATATTACCCATTTCAAGGAAAGATGATTTCTCTTGTACTTTTCTGGGAAACAATAGAAATTACTTTCTTTATCATTTGAAGACCTCATTTTCTGGCATTTGTGTTGAAAACCCAACTTTTGCCACAAAAATAAAAATTTCTCTAGTAATGCCAAAGCAAAAAGTTTGACTGTGTTATGTCTTGAAGCTAATAAAAATGGGTACGGTACATATTAATAAGAACATTGTAGATAATATTTTATATGGAATAAATGGTACATAAATTTGAACTTTAAGCTGGTCATTAAATATGAAAGTGTAGGAAATTTTTAGGGTAAAAATGTGGGTACAGTACAGAGCCTGGAAACAGGCAGATAATTTTTGTCCTAAGGAAGGATGAATATTTATGAAATTATTCATGGTGGTCATATGTTTATGTTGTTTTTACCACAAATGCACCCTTTATGTCACAAGGTTTTACCAAGAGTGTTAGCGAGGTTTAAAGTGCTAACATAAAGGTAAAAAATTTATAAACATATGAATATCATGAATTATTTCTATTCTTATATCTTAAAATAAGCAAAGTATTCCTGAAAATAGTCTTTGACATCATCAATGACAATTGGTATAGATTTATATTATTTTTACCCTAGGTTTTGATGGAAGTCATATTATAATTCAAGGTAATACTTGAAATATTGCTAAAATTTCAGCAAACCATAAATTTTTAATATAAATGTAATGAAGACCTTCTAAATGTCACAGGCGCTCGTGCCACGGACCACCCCCCTTTTTCTACAACAATTCGCATGCTTCGACCTTATATTGAGATACTGATCTCAATATAAAGTCGAAGCATGCGAATTGTTGTTAACATGAGATTATATGAATCTGGACAAGAACAAGTTAAAATAAGGAAAAAGAGATGAAATAATGAAGAAATAAAGAAATTATATTGAAAATAAATTTGTAAGCAGAAAGTTAGAAAAAAAAAGGGGGGGGGGTCCGTACCACGAGCACCTGTGCTAAATGTTAGTCTGAGAATATCTAAAACATGTCTCCTAGCAAACATCTGCACAAAGCAAAGAATTTTTTTTTCTCAAAAGTGCACCATTCAAACAGAACAGCAGTAAAATTTGTCAAGGTGGTGTAGATTATTATTAAATAAAAATTAAATTATCTCTTAATATAAGTTACCAAAAAAAATGTCAACACTATAGCAACAACATAATATTGTCAAGTTGAATTTAAACAAGTTTCACATCTAACAGACATTAATTTCAATTATATTAAAACTGACAATTGCAGCTAATAATTGCATCAGGTGATGCCCTTATATAAGGGTACTTTCTATGTGTTAGTAAGCCAGGTCTAACCTGTGTTTCCTCAAACTTTCAAATAAGCTAAAATAGCCAGAGCTTCATGCTTTAATCCCCATTTAATGGGTGGTATAGATGAAAAAATACAAATATAAATACTTTATTAGCACAAACTCATTTACAATCAATGGTTAGGGCTGAAGTATAATGTAACAGTATGACAAGTTTGTGAAGTATGGTTTTACATCAAATGAAATATATGTATATGACAATATTAAAATTTATGCATACATCAGACTATCTCTATTTTTTAAACAACTTGATATGAATGAAGAGGACATTCTAAGAATTACTGATGAATTACTATTAAGAAGAAGTTTTATTTTGGAAACTGTATTCAGTTTTAAATATCCTGGTACTATTTTGTTAATTTTGTTTACAAATATTTGTCTTTGCAGTTCATATCCTGGACAATGTATAAGGAAATGTTCTTCATTTTCAATTTTTCCAGATGTACAAAATCTTTCTGATGTAGGAATATTTTTATGCCTTCCTCTTTCTATAATTAATAAATGGGCACTTGTGTGAATTTAGAAATTGCAGCCCTCTCCAAAATATTAACTAAACTATCAACATATGGAGGTCTTTGTCCCATATTGTAGAAAGTTCTAAAGAAGTTTAGTTTAGAAGATTGACAAATATTGCTATTTTGATTTTGTAAATTTTCATCTTTTATTTTTTGTTTTATATTTATCAGTTGATGTTTAAAATTCACATTATTGTCAAAAATATATGAATAACCAAGGCTATCGAGTAAATATTTTGTTTTCTTAATTCAAGGGTTTGAAGTTTTTGTAGCATTATATATTTGATATATTAAGGTGTTGTCCGATGAAAGTATATGATCTAGAAAATTTATAGAAGAAGCATGAATTAAATTTCTAAGTTGAAGTCGAGCTAGTTCTGCTCGGCAAGTATCATTTGAGGCATATCCTTGTTTTTGTACATCATGTCACAAATAAGTGATATGCTTGGTTAATTTCCAGTTCCACTGCTATTTGTCATAACAGGGTAGGTTTTACTAGCAGTTATTGTTCCCGAAAATACATATAAATAATACTTTCATAATTTCTTTCTCTTAATTTTGTTATTTAAAAAGAAGAGATGTTATTGCAAGAGACAAAATCCTCTGTTTTTTTTTGTTTTATTTTATGTAAGATATTTGCTATTTTCCCCCCAATAATTTTTAGATGAGGCAAAGCTTAATTACATTTAAGTTTCTGGTGGAGGCACAGGGTAATTTCCTCCGTTTGCACCAGCTATATTATAAACTACTTGTACTAATTATAAAGCACAGCATGTGAGTATTTTGAGATACATTGCTGTATTTTTACGAGTACAAGTAATTTAATTTCCATACCCTGGGTGGGAATCGAACCCACATACCAGAAACAGCAAGTAATTAGTTTATTTTCTGAAAGAAACAAATATATAAACAAATGAATTTACTGGTTTAAGCTCTTCATTTTGATCTTCACATTCAGTGAACTGGCATACAGTTACAGATATTTTTGTAATTTAATCAACTAGATTTTCAAAATTTCAGTATTTGGAAGAGTGTGCCCACCTGTAAAATATATACTAGACAGATCTGCTTCTTCCAATAATACACTAACCCAAGTTGCTGTACATGTACAAATCTACCACATGGTTCTCCATTTTTTTTGTCGAGGATTACATGTAGTAGGTGTTTAATCTTTACTTCATCACCACTTTGGGAAGGTATACAAGAAGCTTAAATTACACAACAGTTATAACTCTGTTTCAGTTCATTAAGAAACATTACATATGTGATTTCCATCAAGATGTTGATATGCTCTGGACAATTTGTAATGACTCGATGGCGTGGAAGTAAATTCCAACACCGTCAATGGTCTTGCATTCTTATATAATTACACAATAGAGCCTTACGATGTCTCAAGCCAATCGATTGCACTTCTTTAAAATATTTTGGTGCAATTGGGATAGGGGTTAGCATTGTATTGTAGCTCAGTTTTACGATTTTGTACCCTTTGACATAGTTTCTCCTTTATCTTCTTGTTTATATTTGTACAGGAACTCCGCCAGCACGCAAGGTATTATGGGTAACCCTGAAATCGACTATTGTTACCCAATCCAGGTAAATCCGGGTAATCGTAGCCATTGCCATAAAATATCTTGTATCTTGACTTGACATAAAATCAATATACGGATGAGGCTTAGAATCGGGGAAAATGCGATGGTTTCCCGAGCATTTTCCCCGATTTGTGTCGAATATCGAATTTTATGTCAAGTCAATGCACTGTTATTGTCTTTATACTACAATCATTAGTGACATTAATGGATATTACTACCAATATTCAAATTATTTAAAAATTTTGTTACCCCCAAGACTGGGAAGAGTCCCCAACTGATTTTGTGGAATAATTCTTTAAATCCACAACATGTCCATTGAAATTAAAGGGATATACACCTTTCCATTCTCTTATCAATCATCAGTAGATTAACCAATCACAGCTGGTATATTTAACACTGAGTAAACAGCTGATAGCAACACATGTGGTCAGTCATAATCTCAGTCAAACATTCTTATCTAAACAGTTAAGTGTATAGGAGAATTCTGCAAGTTTTTACAAAAAAATTGGTTAAAAGATGCTGCTGGGGGCAAGTAATTCAGATACCAGGTACCCAGAAAGAGTCCAAAAAATCAGCTTTATTCCATTCCCGAAACCAAAGACAAATTTTGATTTTTGTCTGAGATGGATCAATACATGCAAATATGTATTTGCATTCATACATTGTATTAAAGATGTAAACATTATAATTGCACTGCTATTTTCTTTATAAGTTACATTTGTAGATGTTTTCATGATTAAAGTATTATTATTAATATCCATCCATAAAAATTGAAAACAAAGTACTTAAAATAAACATAAAATATGAATTATATATATATATATTAGCATTTTGTCAGTGGGAAATCCTCTGATCAATAAAACATGAAGAAGAAAAATAATGAAAATAAGTATAAAATATTTTTGTTTATATTTTTGCATTTTGTAAATGGGCAACCCTCTGATCAATATCCTGACTCATGTCCTGCCACAGGTGGACTTAGTTTTTGAGGCTAGGAGAAGGCCTAAAAAACTAGTGCCAGACAGTTCAGCTGGAAATTCTTTTAAATTTAAATTCTGATAAGACTACTCCAACAACATGTGAACATGTTCCTGATAACCTGAAAAATACCAAAAAGGATATATTATAAATAGTTAAAAAAATAAAAACAATCAAAATATAAAATATTTTTGTTGATAACCCTTTCAATTGTTTGCATATATTTATACAGAAAATAACTGGTCTATTTGCAAAATAATAATTTTATTTATTGTATTATAATTAATTAACTGATAAAGTGCACAGCAGTGTATTCATTATCTTATCTAATATAACTAGAACACATGTTAAATGTTTACATGTTGGAACCATGGTGTGTTTTAGTCCTACAATATAAGACTCCGCTAGGCACGATGTTTACTTTACATGTTTTAATTTTATTTGTCCTTTTTATTATTTTTTGTTATTTACTATTTTCTATTTATTTTTTTTATTTCTGATGTCTGCGCCTGCCTCGGAGGCGCAGACATCAGAAATAAAAAAATAAATAGAAAACAGTAAATAGTAAATAACAAAAAATAATAAAAAGGAAAAATAAAATTAAAACATGCAAAGTAAACATTGCGCCTTATATTGTAGGACTAGGTGTGTTTGTGCATACAGTACAAATTCTACACAGAATTTACCAGAAGCTACAAAATATCAATAAATAAATACATTTATATTTCATACATAAATATAATTTACCCTGCTACACAAGAACAGCTGGTGTCAGAGATGTACTTCTCATTTATTCTGACTGTAATATTCACTTTGTGTGGCGGCTCATTCTTCCTCATGGATTTATAACATTTAGCCTTTATATCAACTTCCTATCAGTTATTCGATTCCAAGATGGCGGACGACGATCAGCTGTGATCTCCCCTGGCTGTGTCAGTGCAGAAGCTCAAAAAATATCTACTGCGCCGAAATGTATCGACAAACGGTCGAAAAACTGACTTGATTGAAAGGTACATATTACACCGAAAACCCAAGCATACGATCTAAGTTCGTTTCTTCTCAATATTATTGTATTTGTTGAATGTCCAAGTTGCCCCGACTGAAAATAAAACGTCATATCTGATTATATATCATCATAAAATTATGATGAGGTATCCGTTTGAATGGATTCAGAGACAAGTCCATGGGAATTTGTCATATTTAATGCTACCCATTATAATTGAAAAAAAAAGATTTTGAAATTAACTGCATTTATAAAAATATATGAGATCCATATCCATATTTAGGAATAAATTCATTTTTTATTAAAAAACTGACCCAAGTTTTTCCACACTTTTTCTTTTTAATAAACATTCAAAAACAACACACTGGAAACATCATATACATGTTATCATTCAGAATGTGAAAAAGCAGCATATTTTCAATGGAAAAAAATATGGGGCTTTCAATAGGGGTACCCTCATGTTTTTTATGAAAATTACACTAAAATGTAACATTTAAATAAAAAGAACATTGTCAATAATTATTTTCACAATTTTTAATGTTGTTTTTT
>MJUT01046581.1:124829-139889 GCA_002080005.1 Gigantidas platifrons | reverse complement strand
AAATAGATTACCAAAGCCTCTTATTAATCTTAGATCTACAAAAATATCGTATTATTATTGAGTGTTCGGGTATAATTCGATCTGTGTATCCGACTGGTCAAAGACCTCCAAAATGTCTTGTTCCACGTAAACAAACAACAAAAGGGTTTACAATGAGGGATAATATGAAAACTACAACAAACATATTCAATATAAATGACCCTAGATCGAATCTGAATACATAAATAGCATCCCCACCTATCCTCTCGCTGACGGCAAAAAAAAGTATGGAACGCCGTTTCTGTCATAAATTCGTTACGTGAATCATGTTATATGTTGTAAATTTAAAGTTTACAAGAAAAGCAAAATGTTTAACTGCACAAAATAATTCTACAGATTCTACTACTTAAAATACGTAACTGATCATTAAAAAAATTATAAAAACATAATTTAAAATAAATAAAAATAATGAAATAAAATAACAAAGAAGTAATAAATAGATTTTGAAATATTCTCTGAATTTAAATAAATTTGTTGAAATTATATAATGAGTGTGTTGTATTTGGAATGAACATACTTGGCTTTGTACGTTTGATTAAAATAGAGGATTAAAAAAAAAAATTCGATTGTTCAAAGAAAACCTATTAATTATAATTTTATAAATGTAGGTAGTGGTGGATCTATATTTATCTTGCAATGACAGCATTTACCGACCAATATAGCCTGCGCAATATTTTGATATTGGTCAGTTTTAAATAGAACATGGACAATGTGTTTCCAAAGAAATATATCTATGACGTTCAAATAAACAGAGGTTCGCGGTATTTTTACGTAGCCCATTTCGAATTTTTAAAGGGTTTTAATGAACAAAATTATTTCAAATACTTTTATCATCGTCCAGTAAACGTTTATTTACGATTTAAAAAATTGCAGGATAAATACAATACATGTGCACTGTCGAAGCATGTAGGTAAATATGTGTATTCGGCGCGAAACGCGGGAAAAGGCTCGGCTCGCCTTTTCCCCCGTTTCTAAGCCTCATACACATATTACCTATATGCTTCGACAGTGCACAATTATTGTATATATACTGGTATTTTTTTTTATAAATATTTTTATTCAACAAACACGAAATAAAATCAAGCATTAAAAATTAAAACTTTATGATGCTTCAAAGGTAAGAAAAGTGTCACTTTTCATTTTTCAACAGAATTTGTCATTTTCCACAAAAGAGAAAATCATAACATCAAAAACGAGTTTGACAGTGTTAATAAGGTGTTTGTCCTCTCCTTGCATTTATCACTGCTTGGCATCTACGACGCATGGAACCGATCAGGTTTCTTATGAATGCTTGGGGTATGTTATTCCACTCCTGTATAAGGGCCCGTCGTAGCTCATCTAAGATTTCCGGTGTATTTAAGCCATTTCGAACACGTCGCCCAAGCTCGTCCCATAAATGTTCAATGGGGTTTAAATCCGGGGATAATGCAGGCCATGGAAGGGTGTGGATATGATTGTCATTCAGAAAGTCCATCGATACACGGGCTACATGACAGCGAGCATGATCCTGTTGAAAGACGTGGCTAAAACGATTCCTACGTAGAAAAGGCAGTACAATAAGAGCACGAATTTCATCTCTGTAACGTACTGCGCGCAGATTACCGTCAATAATTTTTAAATCAGTTCGTTCGACATGGCTTATTCCACCCCATATCATGACACTACCTCCACCAAAACGGTCTGTTTCCAGTACACAAGCGTCAGAGAAGCGTTCTCCGCGACGACGATAAACACGCGCCCACCAATCACTAAACTTTAAGCAAAATCTGGATTCATCTGAGAAGAGAATGTTTTGCCATGTATTGCGATTCCATCTGAGTAGAGTACGGCTCCATTGTAGTTGGGCAGCTCTGTGACCTTGTTTTAACGTTGGACATTTGAAAGGACGTCGTGCACGAAAGCCACACTGACGCAATCTGTTCCGCATTGTCTGGTCAGAAATTCGGACATTGGTTCTACCAGGAGTTAGCCTAGCTGTGTGCACGGCTGTAGCGAAGCGATTGCGTAGATGAATAAATCGGATGTGCCTGTCCTGACGTAAGGTCGTCCCACGCGGTCTTCTACTACGTAGACGGTCTGACGTAGTGCTCGTATCCCTCAGACGAATCATCAGTCGGTAAATTGTCATTCTTGACACATTGAAATGGTTTGCGATTTGGGTTTGTGCCATTCCAGCCATCCTTTCATTTTGACGTAGCCGGTGCATTAACTTACGTTCACAGTATGAATTCTTTTGATGAGACTTTTTGTTTACAATTAAGGATGACACATTTAATGACCTTCGTTTCGATTCGAACACACCGGTAAAGTCGTAAATTTTAACAAATGATGAAAATCGTTGAATTGGTTAATTGACGTAACGTAAAATCTTAAAGTGCCCATTTTGCACATTTTAGAAAGATATTTCATTATTTTTCATAGCGTGAAAAGGAAACAAAATGAAAGAATCTGGATTTGGAAAAAAAATACAAACAATTATGGTGTAACGTTTCTTTTTTTTACTAGTATATATTCTATGGAGGATTGGAGGTTCTCAGGTACTGGAAATTTGCCCGCCGAGTTTTAACAAATAAAACATGTGTCCAATAACACACCTTACCCCCAACATCTGATGCTGCTACATTTCATAGTAAAAAAACATACTTACAAATGCAGTCCTGGATGAATAAGGAGAAATTAAATCCTTCTGAATGGGGATGGAAACTTCACAATGAAAGGCTTGTTCCAATCAAGTGTAGTAAAAGTGCAGCTCCGTCAAAGCTGCTTAACGTTATTAAATGTAACTGTAAAACTAACTGTGACACGAGAAGGTGTACATGTCGAAAAAATGGACTAGAATGTTCGTCGTCTGCATGTGGAGACAGTTGCTCGAATTCCAACATGGACATTGATGAATGAATCTTTTATCGTCTAAAATATTGTCGCATGAATTTGTTATTCAGATCTTATTTTTTATATATAACAAAATTATTATTTCATTTTTTATATAACAAAATAATATAATTACGGCAGATGCATCATTGTTCTAAGTTGATGAGAATTTGTATGAGAAATGGCCTTGACATGGTACAGTTATTTCAAAGGAAATATTGCATGTATTGGGTTAAATAGGCTTTTATGTTCAGTTTGAGTCTATAAAAGAATCATGCATAGAATTATTTATTGGCAAAAAAATATTCTGGATTTAATGATATTGATTAGTGGTTCTGTAGAAGATGAAGAAAGTGAAGAAATACCAAAGGGGTAGTAAAAATAAAAATCCAATGACGTTATACAAACCTCGAGATACAAACCCGCGAAACAAAGAACGAACAACAACTCTCAGAACAAACAGCAAAACATGTACACAAACACACACGAGCAATACGAACTCCTGATGGAAAGGGAGTGAACTTGGGTGCTCTGGAAGAGTAAGCAGTTAAGAGAAAACAATATTTATAGTGTTTCTCATTTAAAGTAGTCGACTAATGTTGGAAAATTTCTGGCTGGTTATTATTTCAAAATTTTGGCGGGAAACATTTCCCGTACTTTTTACAATACAATATTAGCTAAATATGCCTTTGTATGTCTTTTTATCGGAATACCACTGTTTGTGAAATGTAGTATATTATAGTGTCGTATTTATATTACTATTTGTATTTGTCACCTGTGTGTAAAGACCTTTTGCTAGTATTCGTACGATAATTGAAAAGTTTTTAAAATCTCAATTGTAGTCATTTTTTCCTAAAAAAAATGTGATATTTCACCCCCAATTATGCATATCCCATTGTTTTTCATTAGCCAAATCGCAAAATGTAACTGTTGGTACCGCCTTTTGAGTTAATACATGAAGAATTCCTTCATTATCATGTATCCCACAAAGTAAAAGAAAATTTCCAGTTTTTGTCGATTTTTATTAAAAAACCAAATATTTGCCCCCAAAAAACACATTTCCCCATTATATATTGCTTTAGATTTTTAGAATATAACTAAGCACACATTATCTCGTCAAACGGTGACAGAAAAAATTCTGTTGCAATTAGTTTGAGGTTTTGCCATTTTTCGGCTAGAATGACTGGACTAATTGTAGACTATATTGTTAAGATGGAAAGTTTGAAGACATAAAAAGGAAAAAGAATGATCTACAAATTACTTGACTGAAAACTCGATTGAGCAACACGAAACTCACTAAAAACCAACAAGAAGGGTAACCAATGCATGCTTCACTAGTGCCACTCCTCGCATTACATATTGTAACAAGGAGGGTAACCAATGCATGCTTCACTAGTGCCACTCCTCGCATTACATATTGTAACAAGGAGGGTAACCAATGCTTGTTTCACTAGTGCCACTCCTCGCATTACATATTGTAACAAGGAGAGTAACCATTGCATGCTTCACTAGTGCCAGTCCTCGCATTACATATTGTAACAAGGAGGGTAACCAATGCATGCTTCACTAGTGCCACTCCTCGCATTACATATTGTAACAAGGATGAGATTGTGACTCCGACAAAAAGACCACAACCATGGTCATCTGTGTCACCAATAAACATATCGTGGTCATCTGTGTCACCAATAAACATATCGTGGTCATCTGTGTCACCAATAAACATATCGTGGTCATCTGTGTCACCGATAAACATATCGTGGTCATCTCTGTCACCAATAAACATATCGTGGTCATCTGTGTCACCACTAAACATATCGTGGTCATCTGTGTCACCACTAAACATATCGTGGTCATCTGTGTTACCGATAAACATATCGTGGTCATCTCTGTCACCAATAAACATATCGTGGTCATCTGTGTCACCACTAAACATATCGTGGTCATCTGTGTCACCACTAAACATATCGTGGTCATCTGTGTCACCGATAAACATATCGTGGTCATCTGTGTCACCGATAAACATATCGTTTATGTTTGTATGTTTGTTTACCAGTATATTTAATTCCATATTTTGATTGCCTTGAACATTAAGCCAAACATGAATAAAAATCCACACCTTCTTCTTGAAAGTTGAACCATAATTAAATACCTACAATAAATGACTAGAAATGGAAAGATCAGGATACATTCATTCATAACCCATGTATTTTGGATTGTTATGAAGAATGACAGAACATCCTAAGATCAGGTCTTATATTTCCGACTGTCAATCATGTACGAAGAAACCGAGTAAATATGTATGTTTTACTCGTCTAGCTATAAAACAATAACATCGTTCTGTAAGTCTGATTAATGTTATATAATCTGGTTATTATGTCATAAAAGGGGTTATATTGTCTGTGCTATGTTTAACAGCGAACGGTTACCTAGGTAATACTGTGAAATTTATATTTATCTGATTTCAACCACTGTCAAATAATTCACATCCAATTGTCCAATTGTCCAATTTTATACATAATGGTTAGTTATCTTTTGAAAATCTGCTATGGTATCATCATATAGCAGAGATCGACAGTTACTGATACGCGCTAAAATAGATTCATTCCCCTAATTATCTTTCAGACTCGGTTTCAGAATGTAGTACAAACAATGCCAGTCTGTACTACATATTTCAATGGCGATAATACAGAATTGAGTGAAAAACAGAACTTTGTCAGAGAAAAAAAAAGAAATCCCACGACGCTACAAGACACTGTTCCTACGAAACATGCGATAGTACACATTTAACCATTACAAATAAAAATTTACTCTGATTTTCCTATATATTTCAGCTAAAAATAAACCCTAAAAATTAACAATCCTGTTTATATTATGTACAAATAAAAACCACTCATATAAACATAATGAGCAAATAAACAATCAAAATATAAACAATTCTGAATGTTTTGGTGTAAAATTTGTTAAAATCTATCCAGAAATGACTTCACAATATTTTTTTGAAAAAATATGGTTTTGGTTGATTATATAGGGATTTTTTTTATATGTTGCAATACTTTTGGCAACATACTGTAGATATTCAGATATTAACACATGAAAGGTGTCTTTTGGATCCCGTTTCCCAAACCAAAGCGAAACCAAAGGATACATGTTAACGTTGGATTCGGGCACGTGGTCGTGAACTTTTTACGGTGGAAAAAGTCATACGATGGACGTATATTTGTTCCAAACATTTTGTAGGATGGCAAGGTCCTACGGATCAACACCCGGACCCAGTACCAGCAACATATACACCGTTTCAGGTATGACAAAATATTGTCGTGATTTGATTGCATGAAAAAGTGCCGATTTCCATCTCTAAAACGTATATTGTTTTTTTTAACGAAATAAAAATCGGTATTGTAATTTATTCTTTTTTGTAAGAGAATATGAATTCTTATATATTATCATCAATTATCAATTATCGGAAGTTCGGATTACCCGTAAGTCACGATGATGTATGAAATTCCCGGGAGATTGTAATAACAGCATGAAGCAATATTCTTAAATTGCCAAAAGGATTATGAAATAATATGTCCTTTGATGTATATATACTTACATGCTTGTCAATAAGTGACAAAAAGTTTAGTTTCTAGTTATTTGAAAAGAGAATATTTCAGGAAACGAAAACAGAATTTGGCAGTTACTAGTGCTATATATATGAATAAAGAATGATATAAAAGGGGAAAATATGCTACCCACTTGATATTTTTGAAAGAGAAAGGGATCGTATCACTTCTGGACAGAACACTTGTATTTTTATTTTGCCTGAATATTTAAAAATATTTTTATAATCGTGTAGATTTTCTAGGATGCTGCCATTGTTTGTACTACATTTTCCTATTTGCGTATCACGTGATACACATTCCACAAATTGATGACGCGTTATCGATCAATGCTATATCCTATTGCTGTATTCTTGGAACAGACAAACCTTCCCTTTTTCATATTTTTATAGTTTCGTTTACTGTCAACAATAAACTTACATAAAACGTAGCTTTATATTTCTAATTTATTGCACACGACACTTTTCAGAAATAAACATCATATGGTACGTTCTGTCGAAAGATTGGAAAATAATTATATAGAACAAAATCAAAGGGCACCATCTGGACAACTTTAAAGTACTTTTATTGACTTACAGAATTTAGATAACAATGTAAAAGTACATATCGTGGCAATAAATCGGCTACTGGGTTGACAAGATCACGTGGAATTATAAGCCATCATAATGGGGATATTGAATAAAAACGTTTATTATACCTCACTAGCTTCTCATTGGCTTAAATTAAATCACATGACCTGAAACAATTTTAATGTTTTGTGAAAATTAACCCAAACGGGAAACAACTAGTTGTTTACCGGGTAACAACCCTATTGTTCCCAGTAAACAACCCATTGTGTACCTCAAAAGGGAAACAACTCTTTCCGGAAGTTACATTGTCGTCTGTTTGCTTACAATTTGGTCGGATCAGCAGGATGGCAGTAGCTAATTCTTCTACTTCTACATGTATTTATATAAATGCCCAATCCTTGGTCTGTTGTTCGGTATAATAAAACAGTTATTGCCTTCCATGGATTGTAAACATCAGAATTGTTAACCCTCAAGGGGTTGTTTCCCTCGGGCTAAAACCCTCGGGAAAACAACCCCCTTCAGGTTAACAATTCTGGATGTTTACATCCATTGAAGGCAATAATTGTTTAATATGTCTAAATTATTGCGCATGACGCTTTACTGTGTGACCTTCATCAACTGTAGTAATTGAAACTATGTATGATAGTATATTTACATATAATTGATGAACTTTCTATTATAGACTTATAAAGAGTGAACTGGTCTCCTATAGTGTTGTCTGAATATAAAGAACCAGTTGACGGGCGATCACACTATACTTTGTCAGACAACACTATTGGAGTACTGTTCATGAAGAACAAGCCAACAGTATTGTATTCTCAATGTGATTATTAATTTAACATAGAATACAAAAAGACAGTCTAAATATTGCTTAAAATGGCATACACTATGATGTTTACATTAAACGCATAGATGATGTAGATATTTGAAGCGTCTCTGCGGCGGACATTATGCCTGGTATAGTCTCTCATTGCTAAAGCTGTTCAGACTTAGTATATGTCCAATAAAAATGTATTATTTTATAGGATATGAACTATATACTTATATATTTATGCATTTGACTTCCATTCATACTATAATGGTTTTAATTGTCTTTGTTCCATACAATGCTTGGGGTAACGGTTTTTAACGCCATTTTCAAGATATATTTATTAAGCAATGTTTGGATTGTATTTTTGTATTCTCTATGAAATTAATACGAACACTGAGAATAAAATACTATTGACTTGTAAATCTAACTACCATACGATCATGACATCCACAATGCTTGAAGGGTTTGAGAACTAGGTGTCATTATTGTATTTTCAAAACAACCTAGAAGTATCTCAGCCAAGACCGTGATACAGTGACATAGATATTACACTATTCCACAAACATGCAATATAAAAAACAGAAATCTCAGTTATTTTAGCAGTTGAAAATAGGCTTGGGGATACATTTGTAAACGGATCTGTTGAACAAGAATACCAACCGACGTCACTAATTCCATTATTACATTGCAAAACAATTTAACATCGTCACGCGTAACAGAAAATTTAATTTAGAATTCTACAATTAGGAAAATAATTATATGGGAATTGAGTGTTGATTAGAATACCTTTGCTCAATTTTCCTGTTTAAATAATTACAATGTATTACTGTGAACATTGTCGTTTTTATCATTAGAATAAATATCATGTGTTTAATTGTCTTAAATAATACCATTATAAATCTATTTCTCACATACAATCTGTATTTTACTGTCATTATTCAGTTAAAGGCGCTTAAGAAAGATACAATATCGCTTGATAAGTTGCTATATGAAATTTGAGAAAAGCTTGAAGATGCCAATGGGGGTAATCACAAGCAATCAATCGGAAAGGTCAGGCAGTATAATGGCCAAAAGGTCAGGCAGTATAATAGCCAAAAGGTCAGGCAGTATAATGGCCAAAAGGTCAGGCAGTATAATGGCCAAAAGGTCAGGCAGTATAATGGCCAAAAGGTCAGGCAGTATAATGGCCAAAAGAAAAATGACAAAAGGACAAACAAAGATGCATGAAACATTAAGCAGAAAACTAAAGATTAAGCAACGTGTGATCCGGAAGGGTAGGCAATTTCTGTTCCACTAATGGCACCCGTCGTGTTACTTTTGCTTCAAATCCGATGATATCTTATAAATTGACAAACAATATAAATTTGTATATATAGTAAAGCTGTGATACATGTAAATGTCGATGGCCGAGTTATTTGAATATTGGTATGTCTCGTCACTTTCATGATCAGTAGTCAGTGCTTCGAACTGCGAAATCTTCACGGGTAAGCGTGTGGAAATCATGACTCTTTAGATGGATATCGGTCGGATATGTCTGGACGGGTGTTTTCATTAATAACCAATATAAAGAAACGTTTGAAGATACCAAAGAGGTGGAAACATAATGTAAACGATTAGGAGCTTCTTAAAGAAATCAATCTTAAAAGAGCATGACACTTTCAAAACTATGATACACTCCTCCGCACCAGGTCCTGATGAGAAATACTGTGTGTATGAAGACATTCCTCAATGATGTAAATTCCCAATGGATTTTCCTATTTTTGCTTTAAAATCCTAAGGTCACTGTTTAATTAATCATTCGTAAGGAATGTTTGTTTTCTGTCCTACGACAACTGTTGATCTTGAACTTTTCATTGACCTTTTGGAAAGGAAATAAGTTAGCTTGGTCTTAATTAGAAATACATACATTTCCATACAGTGTAAACCTTAATAAAGTTATTTCAAGAAAGTAAAGTCATCTGATCATTCCTCCTTGAACAAATGTTTATATAATATGTTTAACCTAATGAAGAAACAGTCAATTATGTGCTTCATATATTTGATTGATACGTACAAGTTCACCATTATAGCTTTATAAATGCATGGTGTGGAATATTGTTCAATCCAGTTCGATATTAGTTTGTCTTTCTATGTATTAACTCCGAAAATAGTCAGTTTGCTATGTAGATTTCTACACGCTTCCAGCAAAAATAATAAACAACAATAAAAAACAAATCAAGTAATAAAATTCCGTATGGAAATTGACCATACATCATAGAGAAAGCCATAAAACACGTGTAGTGTGACTGGAATGGTTGTAGAGTGATACGTAGAATTAGAGGCTGTAATTCTACTTCAGTCAACCTATTGTAATAAACCTACACAATATGTAATCAATATAAGACAAAATCAAGATAGATTTAATTTCTGGTCCCTGTTTATCTCACGTTACTATGGCAATATCTTTCATATATATTTAGTATATCCTAATGTTATATTATTTGCTTTGAAGTTTGTTGCTTCTGATAAAACAAATGTATGATAGGTTTAGGTTTCCCCCTCTTGCCTTTTAACAATTAAAAGCTTGTAGAAATACAATCTAATTAAAATTAGATCTCTCACTTGCTCTTGTTGATATGAGAGAGATCTAACGCAACCCGGTTGGCAGCTCGTTCTGGTAACCTAGGGTCAAGCAAAATATTGTCCATTCAAATGATCGCTTACGAGATCTTGGAAGTGGATCTATGTAAGGGACGTAACTCTGTGTGCTAATAAATTATGCAAGAAAACNGTTATTTATATCAAGATTCCTAGTCCTAAATCAAGCTACAATATCCTTGTTCCTATACGTAAACATGTTATTTATATCAAGATTCCTAGTCCTAAATCAAGCTACAATATCCTTGTTCCTATACGTAAACATGTTATTTATATCAAGATTCCTAGTCCTAAATCAAGCTACAATATCCTTGTTCCTATACGTAAACATGTTATTTATATCAAGATTCCTAGTCCTAAATGAAGCTTTAGTGTAAGGTGTATCTGATCTAGAAACATATTACAATGTAGCATATTTCATTCAAACTATAGAATGTTTTTATTTGTCATAAAATAATCCCTTTTTTATTCTGATTGTAAAAATATTACTAGGAAAACTATCAGATTGATCAATGTTTTGACGTTCGGTCCTGTTAATGCTGTCTTTACAAATCATGTCCAACAACCCGACGGTCATGCAAGAATATGTGCCAGTTAATTATTAGAAACTTTACTTTAGTGGCTAAATTACGAAAATGTCTATTTCATAGTAAAAGAGAATGCAGAGTGTCTGCTGTCCTGTAACAGCCTAACTCACTGTTTTCTTCTTTTCTTTTTTCTGTCTTTTTTCTCCCATTTAATCTTTGCACTATTCTATGTGTGTGTCGTAACAAGTGATTTAGTTCTTTTTGAGAAACGCGAGTATTGACTAAACTGTGAAGAAAATACTTTAGAAATCAAGCTAGCATTTCCTACGACAACAATAATCATATATTCGTCAGAATATTTAATAAAAAGCGAAAACAAACATCTCTAAATTCTAATAACAGGAAGTAAATGACATGAATGATAAATTGATCGTCTATACAATTAGAAAGTTGTTTTCTTTCTTAACATTTAATCACATTTAGATGGTTTTAATATTTCAACATTTAAGTTTCTATCACCAATATTTCACTTGAAATAGTCATTTAAATTTGATTGTTGTTGTTTTTATTTCAGAAGTGTAACTAATTGCTGATTCATGTACAACATTAAATGTGTATTACCGTTGTACGCAATGTAATTAAATGAAATTTAAGTTGATAATTAAACTTTAAGTGAAAATAATGTTAAATTTTAACTAATATTCAATGAACTTTTTACGCTTCTGGTAGAAAAGCCGTTTTAAGATTAATTAAAACTATGGACGATTTGATTAAAACATTTTTTTTATGTATTTATCGTTCTGAAATAAGTGAAGACATATTGCCGAAGGAATGTTAATTTTGTCATTTCGTTAATAGGTTAAACATAATTTTACGATATTCTACTATGGTAAATATTTATCAAAGTCCGTAGCTTAATTATCCCCGAGGCCGAGGAAATCCCGGAGTATAAAAATAGGATATTGTGTTTCCACTGCGGGGACAAACCTCCGAAAAAGGTGTCGGTTAATTATGCGGCACAAGTTAAACACATAATGCCATCAGTGGACATGACGCTAATGGGTACCTAGCTGTGGTGAATACCGTGCTCACTGTGGAGGCGATAACGTTGTCCCTGTGAAAAGTCCGGATGAACATTCCTAGTAAAAATAACACCACCGTTATAAATGGCTTAGTTTAAAGGGTCCGTGCAGTAATTGTCTTAGTGGAAATAGTGCCTGTGATATTTCTTTCTATCAAAACAGGTCCATGGACGGATTTATCCATTATAACGTTATTCGTGGACACTGGTATTTATTTTACTGTTAAGCTACCACTTAAAAAAGACATATTGTAGCAGCAGCTCCGTGTGCAGACCAGTTAGTCGTGTTTGGTCGTTGATGGTTTGTAGCAATGCACACTTTATTTTCCTTGTGGCATTCAAACGTTCATCAAACAGATCAATACTAGCGAGATTTTTCCACCAGAACTCGGCTATGATGTTATTAGAAGGGATCGTAAAGGAGACCCTCATGGAGGAGTATTAATAGAAGTTAAAACAGACCTTGGCCTAAGCCACCTACAAACTATCACAGAGACTGAACTTATTGCTGGAACCATCACCATCAGCCCCAAGAAAAAAGCAGTCATATCATGTTTATATAGACCACCTAACCGATCAGATCAACAATACTCAGAAAAAGCCATTCAAGACATCACTAAATTGCGTCCACGTAATAAAAAGGACACGTTCATACTCGGTGGAGACTTCAACCTTCCCGACATTGAATGGGAAAGCTATACTATCAATGGGACACAGAATCAAAGAGACCTAAATAATTCGTACTTACAGATGGCTGCAAACCTAAACATACAGCAGATAGTGGATAAACCAACAAGATGGGAAAAGACACTTGACCTCCTGTTTACATCACATCCAGGGCAACTTAACAGATGTAAAACCTTACCACCTTTAGGAAACATCGATCATGACATAGTACTTACAGACTTGGCCACATACATATCACGAGCTAAACCCACAAAGAGGAAAATACACATATGGAAAAAAGCTGATATTTCTGGCATTAACAACTATCTATCAGAACAACTCTTCAACTTTAAATCCACCAACTATGAGAACATCAATACCATGTGGAGGAAGGTAAAATAGATCATCTGAGAAGCTATCAACCAGCATGTACCAACAAGAAAAACCTTAGCCAAACATACTCATCCATGGATGAATTCTGACCTCCGCAGACTAACAAATATGAAACAAAAAACATATACCAAAGCTAAGCGAAGTGGAAAACCACGAGACATGAGAGCTACAGAGCCATTAAAGCTGAACTTCAGAGATAATCTAGACGAACACATAACCGATACATGGAAGATATTGTCAGTGAGGACCTACAGAAAAATCCAAAAAAATTCTGGTCATATGTAAAGAGCAGGAAACAAGACTCATCCCAGATAGTCACTCTTAAATCCAAAGATGGATTCCTCCACAGCGACACCACAAATAAGGCCTCAATACTAAACCAACAATTTCAATCAGTCTATACGAAGGAAGACCTCCAAAACCTACCTGACTTAGGAACTAGTCCTTTTCCACCAATAGACAACATCACGGTAAATGAAAGAGGCATTTTCAAACTGCTTAAAGGACTTCGACCATTCAAGGCCACAGGACCAGATGAAGTTCCAGCATTCATCCTTAAAAGTGCAGCAGACACCATAGCACCATATTTGACTAGGGTGTTCCAGCTATCCCTAGACCAAGGAAAATACCAGATGAATGGCGGTCAGCAAACATAGTGCCAATATATAAAAAAGGCGAGAAACACCAACCAGCAAATTACCGTCCGGTATCCCTAACATCTATAACCTGTAAACTCTTGGAACATGTAATGCACAGCACAGTTATGGACTATTTCGATGAGCACAACATTCTCTGTGAAGAACAACATGGTTTCAGAACTAGACGTTCATGCGAGACACAACTTATCTTGACCTTGGACAAGATAGCCAGAAACATAGACCAGGGGTTCCAAACTGACACCATTCTTCTTGATTTCTCGAAGGCAGGCATTTGACAAGGTGCACCAGCGTCTCCTTCTGAAACTGGCACACTATGGAGTTAGAGGTAGAACCCTGGAGTGGATTAAGGACTATCTTAGCAACAGAACCCAGTCAGTTGTACTCGAAGGACAATCATCAAACCCACTGGATGTGTTATCTGGAGTACCTCAGGGAACTGTACTAGGCCCTCTTCTGTTTTTTGCCTACATAAACGACATACCTGACTGTACAACATCAGATGCCAGATTGTTTGCAGACGACTGCCTTGTCTACAGAGAGATCAGGAATAAGGCTGACGCCTCTAAACTCCAGAATGACCTCACCTCTCTTGAAGGCTGGGAACAGAAGTGGTAGATGTGCTTCCACCCAGAGAAGTGTATCGTCATCAGAATCACAAATAAGCGTCAACCCCTGCAAACACAGTACCAACTACACGGACACCAGCTAGAAGTTGTAGACAGTGGGAAATACCTGGGCGTTACCATCAGCCATGACCTACAATGGACAAAGCATATTTCCAGCACCATCGGAAGAGCAACAAGAACTCACATCAATCTAGGCTTTCTTCGAAGGAACTTGGGCCGCTGTAAACCATCAGTCAAAGCATCAGCCTACTGTACTCTGATCAGACCATCGATCGAGTATGCATCATCGGAAGAGCAACAAGAACTCACATCAATCTACACTAACATAAGAAATCGAACAGGTACAGCGAAGAGCAGCCCGCTTTGTCTTCAACCAATACACAGATACCTCCCCAGGATGTTTTACCTCTCTCCTCGAACAACTTGAATGGGAATCACTACAGGACAGGACAGCTCAACATCGATTGATAATGTGCTACAAGATCCGACACAAACTGGTGGACATCGACCCAGACTTGTATTATACACTAGGAGACAGCAGAACAAGAGGGGGACACAGATACAGACAACACAGAGCCA
>MJUT01046576.1:862458-894169 GCA_002080005.1 Gigantidas platifrons | reverse complement strand
TCTGATTACCTCTTTGTCTTTTCCTCCATTGTCTAGCATGTCCTTCTCTTTACAGCTTCTGATTACCTCTTTGTCTTTTCCTCCATTGTCTAGCATGTCCTTCGCTTTACAGCTTCTGATTACCTCTTTGATATCATCAAACTTTTCTATCATGATAATAGTCTGAACTTGCTTCAAGTAATTCAGCGATGCTGATTGATTGATTGATTGATTGATTGATTGATTGATTGATTGATTGATTGATTGATTGATTGATTGATTGATTGATTGATTGATGGATGGATGGATGGATGGATGGATGGATGGATGGATGGATGGATGGATTCTTAAAGCCTAGTGGCAAATATGACAGGACAAGAATAAGTTCAGCAATATATAAGACTTCTATAGTAAAACTGAAGCAATGCAGGCAACAATGACAACGTCTTTTGAATGTCACGTCAAAAGAAACTCTTTTTCGAAATGTATAAAAAAAAAGTCCTTCATTTCAAAGGATCGGGACACATATATGTACACATTGCTCGCTAAGATCCACAATGGTACCCTCTACTATGCACGACACGGGAACGCGCTGTGAGTTGATCTCTTGTACCCAGCTATAATATATGGAACAGACCGCCACGATATTTTAATCCTGCAATTGGGTTAATGTTTGTCATAATAAATGGGTGGGTTGAAATAAACCGTTGCTTTCTTATAACAAAGAGTGTCATAATAACACTTTTCACAGTAGCATAATAAATTTTCTAAGCTAGTCTTTCCCACGTTTCTAAGCCTCGTCACATAAATTCTATATTTACCGTCAATACACCAATATTTGTATATATGTTATTGAAAGTGACTAATTATATAATTAAAACCGTACCGGTATTGGCAATTAAAAACAGAATATTGTGTTGCTTTGTAATATATATCTTTATGTTAACCTGACGGACCATACTTGTAATACTAGTAGTTAACAATCATTGGTATCCGATTGGAAGAGAAACTTCTGTCGTTTAGAGTCGAAACATTGCTAAGATGATATATTGCTCCAAACCGCACATTAATACACATATGCATCCACTTTTGGCCACTTCTTTTAAATTATTGATCGTGTAGTTCATAAAACCTTAAAATGTCAACATTGCAGTCAGTGTGGGTTCGCATCCGACTTTGTAAATTACAAAAAAGGGTGCACTCGATTCGCAGCCACAAGTGATAAAGTTTACCAGATGCTTCCCCATGGTGGGTGGTTCTCTCCGGGTACTCCGACTTCTTTCACCACTAAAACTGGTAGCCATGATATAGCTGAAATATTGCTGAAAGTGGCATTAAGCAACAAAAGTCAATCAATCAATCAACATGGCAGTTTTCCCTATTATGGATCTTAATCATTAAGACGTTATTATCGTCCATTCAGAATGAAATTAAATAATTGGTAGGACAACTTTTTACTAAATTATAATGCGTCATTTTATCTGAACCCGTTTTATTCTTTTTATCAATGGTAACTGGAATAATATTAGCTCCCTTTGCTTTATATGTTAGATAACAATCATCGGTTCAATGAACATGTATAAAGCAATGTGGTAATTGCACATTTTAAGAACCCGGATACTTAATCAACACAATGGTACACAAATAGTATGGAGCTATAAACAGAATGCACACGGTCAACTTTAAGTTAAAGATATAAGATATGTTTAGTATGTAAGTAACTGTTGTATGTTTATTTTTCTTGTTTCCTGTTTTTTCCTTTGTTTATTGTTTGGTTTGTTTTGTTTTTATTTTTCTTTTTGTAGCTTTTATTTCTTATTTTAATCTGAGTTGTTTTTTTTTATGCTTAATTTAATTTAATTTTGATTTGTTGTGATTTGTTTTGTTTTATTAATCTGTATTGTTTTGTCTTAATATTTGTTGAACAGCAATGTCATTTTGAAAACCGTAATGGAAGCAGGAGGTTTGGTGCCTTAAAATCTGATTCAACCCACCATTTCTTTCGAAATGCCTGTACCAAGTCAGGGTCATTACGGTTTTCACAGTTTTCTGGTTGTTGACTGATTTTGTCTGTTTATATACTTATGAGTTTTGACTTTCTCTTTGGAAGATTTTTCAGAGCTCGGTAATTTTGTTATTACCCTTATTTGATTGAATGATTGTTGTGTTACCGGAATTTAGAACTATTATTGTATTCGAATTTATTGTTAGCGGGACTGCTGCACTCAATTTGTATGCCCTCTATCGCTTTATTTTCAATTTATCGATTGTCTTCTATGTTGATTGAGAACATTATTAAGTAAGCTGCGTTTGATTCCATTCAGTTCCTCAAACCAACACAACATGGTGGTGAACCCGTGTAAATGTAGCAATATCCAATTATCTAGAGGAATATACGTAGCGTTGTGATCCCATTAAACAGTTTAATCCCGTGACATTTTATACCCCTGCACCACCGGAGGGGGTATATTGTTTTACCTCTGTCCGTCCTTCCGTCCTTCCGTCTGTCTGTCCTTCCGTCCGTCCCAAGATATTTTTCGTCGCATTTTTCTCAGCAACTACTGATGGCAGAAATCTTATATTTGGTCACAAGCTTCATATAGGTATGCCATATTGTGGGAAGCGTTTTTGGACCCGTCAGATTCCTACTTCCTGCTTGCCGACTTAATTGGTTTTTATACACATTGAACATATATGCGGGGGTATCATAAGTGAGCATTAGCTCACATTTCATCTTGTTGTGTCTGTCTCAAGCCACTCAGTCCCAAGCCAGGCCCAAGCCAACTGCATATGTCTTGGTCCTTTTATTTTTTTATAGATTTAAGTTGAGAGGTATTTATTCATTTTGAATTGTTGATCATCACTGTTTAAATTTTCATTTATAATAGATCAAATTTAGAGAAGCTGCTTACCTTTTTAACTCACCTGACCCGAAGGGTCATGTGAACTATTGCCATCACTTGGCGTCCGTCGTCCGTCCATCCGTCGTCCGTCCGCCCGTAAACATTTCAAACTTCTATAGAACCACTGAAACAAATGGGACCAAACGTGGCAGGAATGTTCATTTGCATGGTCTAACCGAGTGTGGTTACTTTCGTTACGATCAGTTAACCAACATGGCTGTCAGGGGCTATAAAAGCCTCTGATTGGCTGAAATTTTTAATGATCTTCTTCTCCGATACTACATGGAGGATGGAATTTAAAATTGTCATGAATGATCATTGCAAACTGCTAACCAAGTGTTGTTAACTTTTGGACCGATTGAAAATCCAAGATCGCCGCCAGCGGGGGACATAATTTAACATAGCGACCCTATGGGAAATATGTAAAACAAACTTCTTCTCAAGAACCACTGGATGGATTGGAACCATGCTTGGCAGATATGATCCTGACAAGGTTCTGATCAATTGTTGTTACTTTTTGTTCCGATTGGTTATCCAATATGGCTGCCAGGTGCCATAATAGCCTCTGATTGGCTGAAATTTCAAAGATCTTCTTCTCTGATTCTACATGGAGGATGGAATTGAAAATTGTCATGAATGATCATTGCAAGCTGCTAACCAAGTGTTGTTACTTTTTGGACCGATTGAAAATCCAAGATGGCCACCAGCGGGGCTGCTGTTGCTAAACATTTTTTTGTTTTCAATTCTCGATTGCTGCTTTAGTATAAACCAAACTGAGTTCAAATTTTAACTGCAGCTACATGGCAAGGAGTAGTTTAACATATATTCCGGGTTTTTCTGTGACATTTTTCTTTCAGCCGATTTATACCGATTATGCAAATTAGGCATATTTTGATAAAAGATCACATTTAAATCTTCTCTTAAATCACTGAACCAAATTAAAGCAAATTTGGCTGGGATGGTCCTTGGATGGTCCCCTTTCAATATGTGTCCGACAGTCCCGCCCTCCATTCAAAATGGCTGCTGTTACTAAAAATAGAAAAAAATTTAGTTGTCAATTTCTGCTTTATTACAAATCAAAATGAACTCAAATTTTAACTGCAGCTACATGGCAATGAGTGGTTTAACATAATATATTTTGGATTTTTCAGTGATATTTTTGCAGCCAGTTTATTCCGTTTAGGAATATTATGAGATAAAAATCACAGTAAAATCTTTTGCTCAGAAATTTGAGTTGAAATTATCTTTAAGTGACCAACTTTCAAAATTATGTGTAACACCCCCGTTTCTATCAAATTTAGATGTCAAATTGAAAACCAGGAGAGCGATTACAGGCTCCTGGGAGCCTCTGGTTTGTAAATTACAAAAAGGGTGCACTCGTCTTGCAGCCGCAAGTGATAAAGTTTACCAGTTGCTTCCCCATGATCGGTGGTTCTCTCCGGGTACTCCGGCTTCTTCAACCACTAAAACTAGTAGCAATGATATAGCTGAAATATTGCTAAAAATGGCGTTAAAACACACAAAAAAACCATAATATCAGTCAGAATATCCTATGGTTGTATACAATGAATGATAGCCAAAAAAAACAGAGGTAAAGGCGGACATAACGTGCGTCATACCTTGGGCACATACAGCAATAGTTGCACTGATGGATAAAGTTTCACCAGCTCGAATCCACTTAAAATTATATTTGTGTATCTTATTTTTATTATTTATTTAGGGTTCATATGTAAACATACGTGACAAATTTATTTTTAAAAAAAATAATAAAATGTAGATATCAAATTTAATGAGCACAACGCTTTTCTGGAATAACCTTTATCAGGTATGCTTAAAATCGACAGGTTGGAAAGCCAATTAATTTAAAATGCTTTGCGATCAAGTAAACCAAAGGGCCTAAATAGGATCGCCAAAATTGTCTAAGATCACCTATGTCTGAGGGAGGAGAACCTTGGTTTTACTAATACTTTCATTATTTAGAAGCTGTAAATTTCGATAACACATATATCTATTAAATCAGGTCAATGCCGAAGCACTGACTACTGGGTGGATGATACCCTCGGGGACTAATAGTCCACCAGCAGAGGTATCGGCCCAGTGTGTACCTTTCTAATACACCATTCTCATATATATACACGTTATATTTATATCAACAAACACACTTTTCGTTTGAATAATATCTCAATACTGATGCCTCCCTCACTGAATACAACTCCTCAACAATTGAGCAATTTTCTCAAAAGGTTCTCAAGTTTCCTAATATTATCGTGTATGCATATAAATATTATATATCCATTGAACAGTTAATTATTTTTAAACAGATATTTTGTGTCTTAGTGGCAGAGTTGTTAAAGCCGTTTGCTTCTGATTACAAATCTAACTAGAGAGAGAGCTCGAGTCTCACTACCCACATGCTGTTCTGATGTTACCAGACACCTTACCCAAGATCATGGGTTTTCTGGTCAGGCTGCTATACCGGTAATTGCCCTGACTGTCCGTACCTATGTAGTCTGGTTATCATGGTATTACTGAAAGACTGTCGGATTTGACGATGACAGACACAAATAACTCAACTTACAGGTAAAACACAGGTATATACAGTCACACCTGTATTAAGAGGTCACATTTGGGACAAAGAAAAAGTGGCCTTATAAGACAGATGACCTCTTAAAAGAAGTTCAATTCATATTAAATTTTCTATGACAGGACAAGAAAAGGGTGACCTCTTAAGACAGGTGACCGCATGGGCATGTTTGACTGTACTTTTATTAATTATCTTGATTAAAGATGTTTATGTTTTTATTGTTTGCTGCTGTTGGCTATCCAATATTTCGACTTCGATGAAGGTTTATTTTCCAGAAAGGTGTTGTGCGCATCAAATTTGCTATTTCCGTTTTTATACCGGTACATCAAGGGCAAAATATTTAAAAGCCAAATAATTTTAAAATCTTTAGGAGCAGGTAAACCAAGAGTCCTAAACAGTATAACCAAGATTGTTCACCTATAATATTTGAATGGATGTTATTTTATTTTTATATCCATTCTATTGTTAATTAAAAGAAATGTTATAATTATAGGTAATGGCGACAGATGATATTAACGAGGTAAGATATGTTTTTGGTTTTTAGTTTTGGTAACTTCACAAAATACGTAAACTATTTAAACAACTTTTAATTTCGCTTGTATATATGTTCCACGAATTAAATTGACAAATACCTTAGGAATGTTCCCTCGTGTAAAGTGATTGAATGAGAAATCCTTCTTTAATCGTGTATTATCTATATTTAGCAACTTGACTGTACATAATTTCATTGGACGATTAACCTTTCGATCGGGATCGGTATGAAGGCGTCAAAAATCCGGAAATTCCCATAGCAAAAAAACGTGTGAAATCGTCATAGACAGATATGGTATGTTATGTAAGTGTCATAATTGCGATATATACTGTATATATATGAACTGAACAAGAGAAATGATGAAAATCTTACTCATAATCAAAACATTGAAATCTTCTCTCCTGTTTATTCTTTTATTAGAAGCACCCAGCGCTTTAACTAATGTACTAGAATACTCACTCCAGTCAATTTTGTTTTGTTTTTTGTTTGTTTGAACCTCTTCTTCTTCTTTATTCCACTGTATTGAACATATTATTTCACCGTATTCTTCTTTATAATTACTTTATTATTATCGTCTAAATATATAATGTTGTAAAATTTATTTGTATAATTATCGCCATTATGTGTTATCATTTTTTGTTTATATTTTTGTAAAAGGGAAAGGACTAATGTTGTTATAACTTGTGTCCAATTCCATTTGTAACATTTATGCAAATACAATATGTTTAAACTAAACAAAACAAATGACAGTATTTATTCTGAAATAAGCTTTGCTGAATAGTAAATCCCTTGGTATTTAGTATTACATGTAGCAACATGGATACTAGGTAAAAGCTGTGTATCTAGTAAATTATTTAGCTCAACAAAAGCGTTTGTGTTTTAAGAAAATAATTTCATTGGATGAAGAATATTGGATGATGATCTGGAACCAAGCACGAATTCAATACAAGGTCATGATTGATTGTTGTTTTGACTTCAGGTTTGCAATACTGCAGCTATGTTCATGACTACAAAGTATTTATATATAACAAATCGTGTAAGTAATATGCCTTTGAGTGGAAATTTAGATGTTTAGGGGTATTGTGTTTAACACCACTTTCGACAATATTTCATTTTTATCGTGGCGGTCAGTTTTCATTGGTGGCGGAAATCGGAATACCTGTCACAACTCACAGACATACTTTATCATATAATGTTGCATAGAGTACACCCATGGAGTCCAACACACAGCTTTGGTGGTGATAAGCACTGATTGCGCAGTTAGTTGTAAAACACGACAGGAAAACAATGATAAATAATAGATATTCTTGGAAAAATGTACCTCTTAACGAGCTATCAACAGCCAATCCTATGATTCTTGTAGGTTGTATCTTGCGTGCAAGAAGTATTAAATTCTCCATACTCATTTAAAGTACTTTAAAATGGCGTGTTGTGTTGGACATAAATGTAATTTACTGATTGGTAAATAAACATTCATGAATGACTTATCCACGGATTTTTAACAAGAGTAATACGACGGATGTCAGTAATGGAGCAGAAACGGCTTACCCTTCCGGAGCATCTGCATTCAACTTTTTGTGCGATTTGTGATGCTCATACCTAAGTGTTCTATGTATTGTTTTGTAGATCATTGTTTGTCCTTTTGTCCCTTTTCTTTTTCCCATAATGTATTATCTGTCCTCCGTCTAACGGCTTCGGATTATTCCTTTGGTATCTTCAAAGTTTTTTTGTTTCATTGAATGTTATTGGTGTTAGACACTGATTGCATAGGTAGTTGTAAATCCAACTACCACACGGTCACGACGACGACCCCTTTGTCAGTTATTAATAATGTATAGATATATGACACATGTACGCCATTACATATTTTAACCTTGCTGTCGTCAGTATTATTGTATCATTTTCTTTCAGCAACTTTGGAGGGCTGCAAGAGGAAGCAGTGCTGACGAAGTACAATCTTTATTAGACAATGGCGCATCAGTAAATTATGCTAATGACGAATATGTGGTAAGCAAAATAACAATGTAAGACTCAGTCTGATTTTTAGGGAGAATGTGTGTTGATCGAGTAGGTAAGTTCGCCAACCATTGATTAACGCCGATGATGTAGGTTAGGGCTTAACTAACCATCTCAAACATTGAGGTTTCTAGACAGCTACTAACGGTCGGAATTTTACCGGTCTGTGGGTGATAGCTGTCCAGGTTGTCCACCCCAAAATGCTCCTTTTTATGTACAGCATTACAATTGTTTCGGATCATAAAAACAATGCCATGATTGTATTTTGGGTAGAAATATGTGGGTGTTTTAAAGCGCTTTCAATGATATATCAGCTGTATCATGGCGGTTAGTTTTATTGGCTGAGGAAACCGGAAATCGAAATATTTAAACCATAAAACCTATTCTGGTAACCCTTTAAAAAAGTAAAAATCATTTTGCAATAGACACAGGAGTTTATTAAAGTAAAATGTCACATATTTTCAGGCTAAAATCAGTAAGTTTCTAACCAAAGATTTAAACGTATTTGGACTTCTAATATACGTCGTACACACACGATTCCATATCTACGTTTTTATTACAATCATGTAGGTAACAATATGGTATTGAAGGCTTATATGAATGGATGTTTTTTGATTGCCACAAGTAAAATGGTAATGCATTGACGACTCCTCTCATTATATGGTAATATAGTGAGTGAGTGATTGTTGTTTAACAGCAATTTTTTTCAGCTATATCGTGTTCATCGGGTATCAATTTGATAGTCTTTGGTTTAATTCGAAGGGGACTCGAACCCACGAACAACCACACTGGAGGCGATCACGCTAATCGATGCGGTTATATATGGTAATATAGATATGCATGGCTTTTGTATTTTATTTTCACACACAAAACCTATCAAAAGGGTAGCCAGAAGTCGTAAATTAGAAGATAGACGGACAATATACAAACAATGACTTACGAAAAAAACTACATAGAAAACAGCAGACTGAGCAGCGTGATTCCCACTACCAATCTTGGATGAATTCAGGTGCTCCGGAAGGGTAGGTTTGTGACGTTTAGCGACACTTTCAACAATATTTCAGTTATATCGTGACGGTCAGTTTTATTGGTTGGGGAAATCTGAATACACGGTGAAAACCACTACCGAAAGGAAAGTTCCACTAGAGGCATAAAATATGATAACCCAAGTACTATTTTACGTTTTAGGGATGGACACCTCTCCATGTAGCTGCACGGTTTGGGAACGATTCATGTCTGCCCCAACTAATTGCCAACGATGCTGATGTAAATCTAAGAGATAAACGTGTGAGTTTAATGATTAAGGTTAATTTTTGTTGTTACGAGCTTAGTAATGGGGTCTGGTTATGATGTTTAATGTCACATTCAACCATATTTCAGCTATATCGTTGAGGTAAGTTTATTTGGTGGAGGGATGCACAGTACATGGAGAAAACCACCGAACTGCCACTAGTCACTGACAAACTTTATCACGCAAAGTTGTATTAAGTACACCTCGCCATGAGTGGGATTCGAACTTATATCGTTAGTGGTGATATGTCTTGAATGCATAAATAGTTGTAAATCCAACAACCCATGTGTTACTAGTTAGTTGCTTAACGTCTAGTGGCAATATGTCATGCATATTCATGACAACATGAGAACAAGTTACTCGATATACAATAATTATACAGAATTCTAACATGGCCTCTTTCTTTCGCTTTGTTAACAAATGAACGAGTTATCCATTCGGTATAATCTCAATAGCACATGCGCCTGTGAATGTAACCGACTTTTCCATTGGCAGCATAAATTGTAACCTGAATAATGCCGATAGAGAGCGCAGTGTTATTCGAGTTACATAAAATGTGTGCGACATTTTCCGCAAGCGTAAATACAAATTACCGTCTTCCAATCAAAGTATACTACCGTATTTGTAATCTTAGACATATCAGAATCGAAAAAAGCATGGAAGCCAGAATGTGTTTTGAGTTTTAACACATTCTGGCTTCCATGATTTATTTTTTAAACACTTAGGAATAAAACAACTGGGGCAACGAATTTTGACTGCCATTGAAAAAGTATGGAAAGTTGAGGAGAGACGAAAGATTGCGTATTGTAGCTGCTACATTGTGCCGTCTGTTTTGAAAATCTATTGAAAAGGAATTCAACATGAGAGTTGTATTTGCCAAATACGTCACACAGTATGCTAAGCATACTTGCTTTCCTTATCATCATCTTATATCCGCCACATGTAGGCGTGCTGGGAAATTCTGAACAGTGCGCCCCTGCAGCGATGAATAATAATCATGCTTGTGTGTCCTATTTGTACCGGAAGTGACAATGACTGTCTGTTACTGAAAGATGATTGTTAGCTTCTCCGTGAACTCTTAATTCTCTAACCAAAGATGGACTTTGATATAGATTAAAACAACCACAGTTCCGAAATACAATGTATATAAAAACGACATGCCCGGATCTGTACTAGAAAGTTAGATATCTAAGTTAAGTCAGGCAAAGGTTCGGCCATGTAGATGTGTGTTAGTGGGATCTGTGCTAGAAAGTTAGATATCTAAGTTAAGTCAGGCAAATGTTCGGCCATGTAGATGTGTGTTAGGAGTATCAAGTTTCCCGCTCTTTTTATGATTTTAGATTTTTAAGACAGTGTTTTATTTTTTGTTTTGCATTTGATTTGATTGCATTACAATTATGTATTACCTTTGATAACATATTTCTGACATTTGCTGAACTATGTCTAATATATTATTGATGTTTTACATTATTTAAGGGTCAGACTCCTCTACATTTGGCCGCATGGAAAGGTAAAGAATCGTGTGTTGCAGAATTAATAAGCCAACAAGCAAATATCAATGCAACAGATGTTGATGTGAGTTTATTGGGATACTAAACAATTGTTGACTTTTGTTGAGGTTAATATAAGGATCTATCGTTCCAAGATATATGATATTTACCGAGGCCGAAGATATATCCTTATATTAACCGAAATGAAAGTCAGTAATTGTTTTATTATGTTATACAATTAATGAATTTTAATGAGGTGGATACAAGGATTTATTGACCCAAGAATATTATATTTACCCAGGACAGGGGCCGATACAAATAAATTAGTTTTGGGTTAATAAATCCTAGTATCCATAGAATTGAAAGTCACTAATTGTTTTATTATATGACGCATTTTATATGTTTCTTTCACCCTTAAAATAAGCTTTGATCACGACATTTTCTTTGGTTTAGCTTGGTGGAATGTTGTATTCACCTCACGTGACGTCACATGAGGTGAATATAATTTGTTTTTACCAAAGATCGTTACTAGGGACGTCAGCCAATCAGAAAAATACATTATCTGAAGTAATATAATAAAAAACTGTTATTAATGTGCTCTGGGGAATATTTCATAAAGTGGCATTAAACCACTACATGTGTATTTTTGGTAAATTATAATGGTAACAAGAAAGATTTATGCATATTGCAACGATTAATTTAGATCGTTTCAGAGGAGCCTTTGGAACGTTATCTTAACCCCACGTGATGCTAAAATTAAAAGTAGGAGTTTTCCGATTTTAGAGTAAGTTGAAGTTAATATAACGTACCAAGGGCTCCTCTGGAACGATCTAAATTAATCGTTGCAGTATGCATAAATCTTTGCGAAATTGAAGGCTTAGACAGTATTCATAAAGTTCTATCAAGAAAAAATGTCATCCTTTTAGCCAATCAGATAAAAGAAATAGTTATAGTCATATAATAATGTCTGATATTGATTTAACGATAAGAGAGCATTGTAATCGCTACTAAAAGCTAAAACTTTTCGTTCCTATACTACCAGTGACAGTCAAAAGTCGTTATGGGGGCTCGGGTTGCTCAATGAGTTAAGTCGTTAGATCTAACAGCTCATACAAGTCTATCACCAATACGGCTTTGTAAATTACAAAAGAGGGTACACTCGATTCGCTGCCGCAAGTGATAAAATTTACCAATTGCTTGCCCATGGTCGTTGGTTATCTCCGGTTTCCTCCATAACTAAAACTGGTCGCCATGATATAGCTGAAATATTACTGAAAGTGGCGTTAAGCACCGAAAATCAAAATGAAAAATCAAAAGTCGTTGTCATCATAGCGGATATCATAGTAGGAGATATATGCGGAACTCTTTTTTGTGATCATAAAAAACCATTAGAGTTACAGTTCCGTAGCTAATACGAAGAGTGCCACGTTAATGAATCCACGTATTTGTATACAGTGAAACCTGCCTAAACCGGACCCTGAGTAAACCGAAAACCTGCCTAAACCAGACACCCTTTACAGTCTCATCTTATAAATGTCTATGTAATTTCAACCTGTGTAGCTAAACACCTGTCATTATTCAGTCCAAAAGGGGTTCGGCTTAGACAGGTTTTACTGTACTATGAAATCATAATTAATAGTGGAATTCTAATTTTCGTGCATTTTGTGGTTCACTTAAACTACGAAAATTAAAATCCTACGGAATATAGTTTTCCCATTTTCATTGACTGTTGCCTGTAGTGTTTGAAACCATGAATTCAGGAACCCAAGAATCATTGGAATTTGTAGAAACCACGAAAATTGGTAACAACGACAAAAAGTTCTTTCACAGACGTATTGTGATCGCATGGTGGTGAATGTTTGACGTCACTGCCCTTGCAAATCTCCATACTTTTCCAGTGGCTGTCAAGAGTCGTTGTCCCTTTCCTACATCATTTCTGTATAGCCTTTGATTCTCTTTAACCTGTTCCTCGTCCTCCTGAATATACATGCAACACTAGCCACTGGGTGTTAAATACAATCATCCTATCTGCAAATGTTCTTGTTCGCCACAAACAAAAGGAAGATGGTAGACACTCGTAAACAACGACCGGTCATGGTAAGCTTACTAAGTTTCGGAGCTTCTGTAAGTTTTCTTTTACGCCGAGGAGGGTGGTATTTGTCTATGTTCTACTTGTAATAAACACTTCCCGGTTCTTTCCTCATTCATGAATAAACACCGGTTTTGTAACTAGATTAACACGACGGGTACCACTAGTGAAGCAGGAACTGTTTACCCTTCAGGAGCACATGAGTTTACCCCCGATTTTTAGTGGGGTTCGTGTTACTCGATCTTTAGTTTTATGTGTATGTTTTGTAGATCGTTGTTTGTCCTTTTGTTTTTTTTTCTTTTGGCCATTGCGTTGTCTCTTCTTCGATATACGTATTCTGTTTACCCCTTTCGTATCTTCAAACTCTTCTCTAGACAGGTTTTATTTAGATCGAGTTGTGCAATTAATTGGTTGCTTATAATCAGCAAACTTCATTCCTTTCGATTGGATGGTACCATGAAAGGTAAAACACTGGGTTCTTTTTAATTTTGATCATATATTTTATTGATGAAAGAAATCAAACTACCACGACCTCAGTTATGCATGAGGGGAAATATAGTTAGTGGAGATGTATATTTTATATTGTATATTCTGATAGGGCGATACTCCACTTCACAGAGCTGCCCACTGGGGAGAGTCATCAACTGTAAAATTACTGATAGATTTGAATGCAATTGTAAATTGTGTCAACTACAAGGTTAGTTTCTTTTAATTCTTAATTAATTCTACTAATTGGTACTTCCTGCATCTAATCGAATCAGAAAGCTTAGGTATTACGACACGGGTGTAATCAGAGCCCGTAAACCGAAGTACAAAGCAATACAATGGCCAAAAGAAAAAAAAACATTTCTCAAAACGCGATACACTCATTCCCCTTTCATAATGGCGAGTTGTGCTTTTGATTTGTGTAGCACAGCCAGTGTAGTAGGTGTCTCTCCAGAGAGAAGCAGTGCTATCCCGGGGGATCCTTCCGTCTTGGGATACATAATTTAGCATTGCAATTAAAATAATTACATTTCATTTGTAGTCAGTAGTTGTATTTCAATTGAGAGTTTTGCATTATATGTAATTAAGTTTTAATGAAATACAGTCAAACCTGTATTAAGAGGTCACCTTTGGGACAAAGACAGAGTGGTCTTATAAGACAGGTGACCTCTTAAAAGAGATTCAATTCAGATGAAATGTTCTATGACAGGACAAAAAAAGTGACCTTTTAATACAGGTGACTGCTTAATAGAGGTGATCACATGGACAGGTTTTACTGTATATGTCAATTGGTTTCATTTATGATTTGCAGGGTAATACACCACTACATTTAGCGGCTTGGCAAGGTGAGCGGCCATCATGTGAACGTCTTCTAGAATCAACTGCAAAACTTGATACAGTTAATCATCAGGTTGGTGTGGAGTATTTCTGAATATCACTCATGTAAAGTTTGAAGATGCCAAAGTGACAATAATAAGTCGTCAATCGAAAAAGTACAGACAATACAATGGCCAACAGCAAAAGAACATGAGGCCAAAAATGATCTACAAAATGATGCACAGAAAACTAACGACCGAACAACACGACGAACCCCAATAAAAACCGGAGGTGAACTCATGTGCTTCTGAAGGGTTCCCAACATCTGTCTTAGCCCCTTTAAAGTAATCATACAGACACGATTCCTTACACAACATGTATTCGTTTGTTTTGTTCTTTTCTGAGGAATGGGGATTGTCCCCAAGGCTCAGCAAACACACCTATATTAGGAATGTGTTATCATCGATCGTGAGCTGCAGATGAACACAACGTACAAACATTTTGATCCCAGGAGTCAATCCACAGAACTGCCTAGCACATACACGGGTGGTGAGATACACTCTCCATGGGGAAATGGTGAAACATATTATAATTTTTTTTTTTACTGTAGACTTAAAATTCATATTTTATAAGAAGAGTTTTGTAATACGAAAAGGGTAATCAGAATCCGTAAATAGGAGATAGTCATACAAAACAATGGCTAAAAGAAAAAGATCAAAGGGACAAACAATGATCTACAAAACATTTCATAGAAAACTAAAGATCGAGTAACACGAACCAGGAAAAGTCGGGGATGAACTCTGGTGCTCTGGAATGGTAAGCAGTTCCTGCTCCGTTGTAAC
The DNA here is from genome assembly GCA_002080005.1 of Gigantidas platifrons. Classification (NCBI taxonomy): domain Eukaryota; kingdom Metazoa; phylum Mollusca; class Bivalvia; order Mytilida; family Modiolidae; genus Gigantidas; species Gigantidas platifrons. The sequence goes on along the minus strand of MJUT01046576.1, from coordinate 879,141 downwards.
TTTCGTAAGGAGAAGGCGCGTTGAAGAAACTATAAAAGGCAAAAATTGTATCTACCTAACTCTTCATAAGTCTTCCATTGACAGCTAGAAATCGTTTCTCTGTTGCCCATCCCTCCTTCATTTCTATTTATTCTATGTATAATTTGTTGATTTTTTTCGCGTTGCTTACGTCCTGAATATGTCATTTTACGTTACGCAGTCAATCATCATAAGTCAATCAATCAATCAATCAATTGATTGTTTTTCTTACCTGTAGAATGAGACACCATTAGATCTTACAGTAAAAGATACAGACTGGGATGGACGGACATTTGAGGAAAATGAAATGGAGAATAAAATGAAAACAAAAGAGTTGTTGATGGTATATCGATATTTATTACTTGTTAATGACGTAATAAACTGAAAGAATTTAACACTAAATACAACTGTGCTTTATTAGTTTTTTTTGTGTCACGTGAACATATTTGATTTACTTGTATAAATGTCTTGCCCAAATCATCATATGGTCCATTTCAATATTAATAAATTGTGATTACGTTTATCAACATTAATGAATTTCAATTACGTATATCTAAATTAAAATACATGAAAACGCATTTTGAAAGTCTGATTCCACAATCTTTCTACACATTAGAAAATAATCTTAGCCTCCAATAAGAGACAGTTGAATTTAGCACCCGTATTATTCTATGTATGAAAAATAAACGTCAGGAAAACCATAGACACTGACAGCACTGGGCACACAAAACACAGATCGAAGAAGAAAAAATACGAAGCCAACAAACAAATAAACAAACAAAAATCCAACACAACACAGCACAAAAGATGATAATGCTTTTTATCTTAACTCTAGTGTTTTGGGTTAGTTTGTTTTTTAATTAGTAGGATATAGAAAATAGAGAAACATTCCGAGCGGGGCAAAATACAAGTTATTTTTTCGTCAAATATAATATTAATATATTTCGGGAAGCTCATACAATCAAACCTATTGGACCAATTATTTTTTTCCTTTTTATTATCGTTGTAGAATTACATTCTGGTTGAGGAAACAGCAAGTCGGCTAATATTTGACACTGCACCTCTTGAAGAACCAAATACGTTCGCTGATGATGGTATGTACATGTATGATGCTTGTTGCCAGATGTCAACACGTAATTGTATTGTTAAATCTTATTCGGGACCGCAAACACCGATATTTTGTGCCATATATTTATAATATATAGATCTAATCAATGATTGAGTATTCATATGTCAAAGACGAACGCAGAATACAAAAGTCTGAGAAAAGTGTAAATAACTGTAATGTGGGTGAACTATTATAAGTTGTCTTTGTTGCGCCTTTTACAGACAAATTTTGAGACCCAAAACTCCCCTTTTCGTCGTCACTATCAAATTATCCGTCCCTACAGCGTCACATGTTACCTTTAAACTCCATTGTGTGCATGCTTCTTATCGCCATCAATATAGCTGTAATACTGCTCATTTCATTTTAGATTTACAGTTCCTGAATAATGTATTTATTGTGGAAACCAACGTTCTCCTCTCTAAGACATCGGGGGAGTGAGTGATTGCTGTTTAGCGCCAACTCAGCGATTTGTCAACTATATCATGGCGAGAACAAGTTAATTTTCATTGAGATGATGATGAGGTCCACTTTGTACTAGACCAACACACTGAGTTTGATTTTTATAGTGCTAGCTATAACAGTCGGCGGGTAGACATATCACTACACTCGGACACATTATTCTGATTCCGAGCCAACCAGTCTTTGCCTTTTCTCCTTAATGTTGCGTGCTTAGAGGAGAAGCAACCAATACCAATTTTATAGTCTTTGGTTTGACCCGACCGGGGCTCGAACCCACAATGTACCATACCCAAAGCGAGCACGTTAACCATAACGCCACCAATGCGGTTCTCAAACATAGGTAACCATAACCATCTTTGACTATCTTGTTCATGACTATGGTGTTCTTGCTCCCAACTTATTTTGTTTTCTAGTTATTTGACTTTGAGTGTACATGATGGAGGCTATTCTAGAAATGCGTTATGTGCGCTAAATTAGATATCGACGTTTTCATAAACGCTAGCCGACAATCAATCAATCAATCAATCAAGCCATGTCATTCTATGTTTGGGGCATCATGGTCGTGATCGTATGGTAGTTGGATTTACACTCAGATGAGGTTTACTCCATACAATATTATGTGATATAGTTTGTTAGTAACTTGCGGCAGGTCGGTGGCATTCTCCGGGTACTCCGGTTTCCTCTGAAAAGCCACGAAATAACTGAAATATTGTTGAAAGTGGAGCTAAGCACCATAACCCCCCCTCCCTCAGTCTATATGGGGGTTTTAATATGAGATATGCAATAATAATTCTTATTTCTGCTAATCAGATTTTGTAACAAGAGTAACACAGTGGGTGTCACTACTGAAGCAGGAACTACTTACCCTTCCAAAGCACATGAGTTCATCCCTAGCTTTTTGTGGGTTTCGTGTTGCTTTATCTTTAGTTTTAAGATAAACTAATTCACAACATTAGTGGTGATATGAACTGATTGCATGCATAGTTGTAAATCCAACTACCATACGATCACGACCATGATGCCCCAGAGGGTGGGCCGGGGTAGAATAGGCACCAGGTTTCTCCGTCCTAGAGGCACTAGTCCTCTAAAAGGGGTCATCCCCGCGGGAACCCCGGGGAATAGAAATGGGACCGCGAGCTTCTTCGGCTTGAAGGAGCGTCCATCGGTTGTGCGGGATGTAGAAATTCACAGCCAACCCGTCCTTCGGATGAGACGTAAATAAAACCGAGGTCCCGTGTTGAGAGATTGCCACCCACTTCGCACGTTAAAGAACCCAGTGTAACAGCTCACTATGAGCATTATGCTCATGATGAGTGGTCCATAAGAGACCTGTTGCACTGGCTAAATTATCCGTCCCTACCCATCACATTTCCTTGTTTCGAGTCTCGTGGCGTTTAAATTATTCTCGTCCTGAATATAGCTGAAAAATTGCTCGCTGGACGTTAAACACCAATCAATCAATCAATCAATCAATCTTTAGTTTTGTAGATCGTTGTTTTGCCCTATTGTCATTTTTCATGTGGCTATTATATTGTCTGTCCTTCGTTGATTTATTATCCCTTTGGTATTAATGTTTACCCCTTTGGTATTTTCTGAATATCCCTTTTGTATCGTCTGATTACCCCTTTAATATATTCATATTACCTCCTTGGTATCTTCAAACTTTTCTTATTTCTGCTAATCAGGTTTTGTAACAAGAGTAACACAATGGGTGTCACTATTGAAGCAGGAACTGCTTACCCTTCCGAAGGACACGAGTTCATCCCTAGCTTTTTGTGGGTTTCGTGTTGCTTTATCTTTAGTTTTGTAGATCGTTGTTTTGCTGTTTTGTAATTTTTCGTGTGTCTATTATATTGTCTGTTCTTCGTCGATTTATTATCCCTTTGGTATTAATGTTTATCCCTTTGGTATATTCTGAATATCCCTTTAGTATCTTTTGAATATCCCTGTGGTATCATCTGATTACCCCTTTAATATCTTCACATTACCCCTTTGGTATCTTCAAACTTTTCTTAGATATATTTTGTATTGTTTGATTGTTATCATTCTTGCTTCAAATTAAAAGCTTCAAATATATTTCAAAATTTAGTCAAAGAACTCGGTTTAGAGACAGTTGTTGAGTTCAAAAATATGCTGAAAGAAGGTTCATACGCATGTTATTGGAACCGCATATATTTAGTTGGTCCTTATGGAGTTGGAAAGACAACGCTGGCAAAAAATCTGGTAGGCGACGCTATACCTGATATGTGGGTTTCAACAGACGGTATATGGATATACATGGGAAGAGCAGGTATGGACACCGAACAACGAAAATGGGTTTTCCTAGATAAAGGTAAGTTTGTTATTCTTAGTTAGGAATTATCGTGTTTGTATCTCTTATATTGTATATAGTGTCGTGCATCTTATGTTATTTCAGGGGCCTTCGTTGTCATATTGGATTTACAACTACCTATGCAGTCAGTTCCCATCATTACTGATGTTATGAGTTCGAATCTCGATCAGGACGAGGTTTACAGCGGCAGGTCGGTAATTTTCTTCGGGTCCTACGTTTACCTCCACCAATAAAACTACCCACACGATATAACTGAAATATTGCTGAAAGTGGCGTTAAACACCATCAAACAAACTAGATGATATCACGTGACCATTTGTAGTTTACAGGTGGACTGAAAGGTTTGTAAAACAAATATAAACGTACAGCACAAATGAACACTACATCAAACGTGTGATATGTTTTGTTTTTCGTTTTATTAGGACCACATTTTGTACTATACTTCGATTCTACAAAAGCTGATGTTTCACGAAGTGAGAAATACATGGGACAAAAAAAAAACAGAAATTCGTACGTGTTGCTCAGTTACAATTTATGCTTCACTGTTGTTAAAACTAAGGTTCTCCTGCCTCTAGCATAGGTGACCTTTAATAGCCGATTTTGGCTAACCTTTTTTATGCCCTTTGATTCACCTGCACACAAGACTAAAATTTGTCATCTTTCAAATACTTTGGCTTTGAACACACCTGATAAAATTCATTCTAGAAACGTGTCCTGCCACTAAAATTGATTTCATGGCTGTGTCTCTGTGGATTGTGAATTTTGTTTTGATGTTGTTTGGATGAAATACAACTGTAATTTATCTCAACTAGGTACACACCTAAACGCTGCAGTAATGAGCATGCTGAAAACGAGAGAAAGCAAAAGTTCCGTTTCAGAAAGAGTTCAAACATTAAACAGTGAGGACACACATGGTAAATTATCATATAATTTATATACTGTTATTGCATATCTGACTTCAAAAAGATTTACATATTTGAAAAAACATGTGCTTGCATTGATGCAAATTTAGATACCAGATAAACATGAGCCATTCGAATGAATTGATGGGCGGGAAAAAGACAACTTGTACCTCCTTAATCTTCATTCAGAAGAATAATTTAGATACGAAAATATTTAACTTAGTGCACACAGCGCGCTTTGAAAACCATTCACTTTTGAATTGTTTGGCATTCCAGTCGTTTCACTTTCGCCGTATCTGATAAAGGTTATTACAGACACTCGTGGAGAGCTCTGAATTAAATAAGGGCTTGTCGTGGTCGTGATCGCATGGTAGTTGATTTTACAACTACATATAATTTAATTTTAGAGTCACATGTCATTTTATACGTGTTTTGATTGGTTTAAAAAGTTGAGGTTATTTGTCAATGTACTGAATCTAAGAATAGACATCGTTCTCAAGGCGTCCCTTGCCGTTGTCACCAGTTGATTTTCTTTAAATAAGGCACCTTTGGGGTTATTTAAATTTATTTCCGATTACACTGGGAAATAAAAATTGCAAATATGCTCGTTTTTTGGCAAATATAACCGGTAAAATGCTAATAATTAAACATTACCAGTTATATTAGCGTTTACCAGTTAAATTAGACAATTCCTATTTATATTTGTCATTGTCTTGTTATATTTGAATTTTTCCTTTTATATTTACATTGTCGATTTAAATTTTCATTTTTCTGTTAAATATGGATTCTCCTGCTAAATTTGAATTTGACCTGTTAAATTTGCACATTTTTTTATATTAGCAAAATCTTTTTATATTTGCGTTTTTCCTTTTAAATTCATCTTTGTCATGTTATTTTTGCATTGTCGATTTAAATTATCATTCTCCTGTTAAATTAGCATTCTCCTATTATTTTTGCATTTTACCAGTTAAATCCCACGGTCATATAAGCCACCCGCTGAGTAGTGAGATTACGTAATACTGTAGTCGTCACTAGCTCATTGAATATGATTATCTATAGTATTATATTATCGTGTATCTATATGTATTTATTTATTTATTTATTATTATTATTTATATTACACTAGTCTGTCCCTTAATAAATTTAGTGTATTCAATACACAATAATCCATCAATTGTTGCGTATTTGAGGACAAGGTATTTGATTTTCAGGTCGTATTTTAACTTAATGCATGTTTATTAAGAAATGCGACTTTAAATGTATTAAAATATTAGCAAAGTGTGGTACACGTGCAGAATACTGTTGTCACTTCACTATTACTTTTTTTTTATTATCATGTGAGAAATACATTAACCTTGTATGACCTATGCTGAGACTATTTACTAATAAAAGAATTAAGTATATTAAACTATCGGTCTCTATTAAGCTATTTATGTCTTGTTTCATAGCACAGGATTGCGTATGCATATAGTCAAAGTTATTGTGCTTTAAAAGTTCTGATTATTGTAAGGAGGAACATTAGTGAACAATAAATATTTTTGTTTATGATATATCCCTATGTAAACGCCGTAATGCGCCCTTGTCCGATCCAACAGAAATGTGCAGTTTAAATGTAAACACTATTTTGTCAGTTAATTAGATTGATCAATAAATACAGGAAATTATTCTTTAAAAATGTTTATATAATTCCCTGATAAATATAAGAACAATTTATAATAGTATTATATTATTGTTTATTTATTTGTACCATTCTGGAGGATAATAATTTTAGAGTATTCTATTCAATACACAATAATCCATCAATCCTTGTGTATTTGCCGGTTTTCATGAATTAAATGATGAGATGAATGTGTACTGCATGACAAGTACAAAACATGGTAGCACACAGATAAATAGCTTAGCTGTATTTTTTTTTATCTTACAGACATTTCAAGAAAAGGTATATATAACATTGTTTGTTTTGTGTTATATATTTTTTTTTACTATCCATAAGTTACTTTTATATATTTTCTGCAAAGTTGTTTTCATTTATTTTTTAATTCAACTTAACTATTATTGCTGTATTACTTTTATTAACAACTGTTTTCACTAACAAAACTATTTCTTTTATAAGTTAATTGTTAAGTTGTTTTCATTGTTCCTGTTGTCATGAAATGTTTCCAAATAATGAATTTTTAATAGTTGAATTTGACGGCTACTTACGCGGGAGAACTGTCCCGATACTGCCACCTTTCGTAAAAAAATCAAATATCAGTTAGTAAGATTTTATTTCCGTATTTTGTCTCGATTTTTGTCCAGAAAAATAAAATCCAAAAACGAGATCGAATATGAAAATAAATTCTGAAAAGTTTAATTTAATTCCTACTTACACTAGAAAACGGTCCCTATCCTGTCGTCGCCAAAGAGGGAGAGGCTTTAAGGTGCAATATTGGCCTCATATTTTATCAAAAAATAATGCTTGGCATAGAATAAAAACACATTTACTAATTTAATTGTTATATAAACACATTTTCAAACAATATATTTTCCTGTGAAATTGAATGCGTTATGACGTCATAATGACATCATAATTAGACGGATAATGCTAAAAATGGACTGTAAACGACACATTTCAAGTACATTTTAGCTATTTTATATACCTCCACAGTCTTCCACCAACACCAAATTGAGCAAGTGTTTAGAGTATAGAGGGTAAATGATTGTATCAAAATATTTTGTTGGTGGAGGGTTGTGGAGGTTGTTAAATATTAATTTATTTATAACCTCGATCTGATTTAAAATCAATATATTCACTTTTCTGATTGCATATGTACACCGTATGAGACCATTATACACAATCTATGTACATTTTATGATTCATTTCAAGGAATGAAATTTATCAGTAAATAACTAATGTTTCTGTAAATAATTGTATTGAATATAAATACAATTTTTGTACATTAAAACCAGGAAGGAAACTCAGTGCATGGCATGCTCTGAGTTTTCCTCCTGGTTTCAATATCGTCAATGCGAGAAAAGGGACTTGGGACTATAGGGGCCCCATATGGCCTCGTATTTAATTAATAATGAATTTGGGAAAATACTTGATTAAAATTTCATGTGTTTTATTTTACAGACGACATCATACGCTTGATGTTAAAACTTATTTCCAACTAAATCGGTACGTATTTAACGTCATTGTGACGTCATGAGCGTGATTTGTTCACTGTATTTCGTGGAATTTTGACTATATTTCGACGGTTTTCTAAGAAATTAAGCACCTCTGCAGTCGTGCACCAGAAAAATATTTTAACAGATTATTAAAATTAATCAAACACAAATACTGTTAAAGTATCTTTGGTGCACTACTGCGGAGGTATTAAAGTTCTTAAAAAAACAGCGGAAAATGTTCAAATATTAAGCGCTTTTAAAAAGATGAAGTTTCGAGGATTGAGAAGCACGATATTTGTTATCTTTGCCGTAAAAAAACGATGGTATGTCGGCACGTAATATTATACAGGATAAAAATAAAATAAACACAACTTCATCCAAAATAGTTTTTTTTCATAAGCCACCAATTATTGATTATATATTTTCTTCCTGGATACAGAAATAGTTTTAATACCCATCGCTGCTACCTCTAAAATGAAGTAAAATAGTTTGATCCTAAAGGAGTAGATATTTTTGGGCACAATCCGACATATCATTAATTACCTATCCGAAAATTGTATTTCGCTTAGACATGGGGTTAGTTTATCATCCCGCTCATAGAAGGAACGATGTGAAAAAAAACCGATTTTTTTCACGGGAAAATATGTCAATTCTTTTACTTTTTCTAAATGTATCAATTAAATAGAAACTAGAACTGTACAACCACAAACAAGCATTGTTACGTTCGAATAGATAAACCTAAATACAACAATCTGGATTAATTGATAACCAGAGGCTCCCAGGAGCCTGTAACCGCTCACCTGGATCAAAGCTGCTTTCAATGGCAACGCACCTGAACATCAAGTTTACATGTTCTATCTTAAGCATCCACTTTAGTCGGAGATAGAAAAGTCGGGGGAAGTATGCAACTTGAAGCTGTATTTGTGCCATTTTACTCACCTCCAAGGAAACCGCAAGTTTATTTCCTCAAAACAACTAACTGCAACAAATGATTGTACAACACTTTCTTCAGTGTACAGAACAAAATAGTTTCATAAATGCCCTTCCTTACGATCCAAGACATTTGACTCCAAATGGTCACACATGGCTTACAGTTGCAAAGTCAAAGCTGATATTGTTGACAAAAATGATTACACAATGGTTGATGGATGGATCATTGCGTAAAATTCCGACAGTGGTCTACACAATGACCAATATATCAAGAATTTGTATCAAATGAGCAAGTAGTTCCAAAAGAAGACTTTAAAAAGAATTTCATATGATTAAGAAAAAAAAAAGAGGTGATGGGCAGGACTATCTGATACAATTCTTAAAGGGGCACATAAAATGAACATTCCATCAAAATTTGGTTCCGATAGAGCAGACAAGATGATTTTTCGGCTGTGGCGGACATCTTGGTGGGAGAGCGTGACTGCCAGACACAATTTTGGAAGAGGACCATCCAATGGCTATTCCATCAAAGTTTGGTTCTAATTGAGCTACTGGTTCCAGACAAGATGGTTTTTATGTGAATATCCCATAGGGTCCTATGTTAAACTAAGTTCAGCTGTACAGCAATCTTGATCAGAGGGCGGGACAACCAGACACAATGTTGGAAGAGGACCATCCAATGACTATTTTATCAAAGTTTGGTTCCAACTGAGCAACTGGTTCCAGACAAGAATATTTTTATGTGAATTTCCCATTGGGTCCTATGTTAAGCTCAGTTCGGCTGTGGGGGCCATCTTGGTCGCAGGGCCGAACCGCCGTACACATTTTTGGAAGAGAACCATCCAATGACTATTTCATCAAAATTTAGTTCTTATTGAGCAAATGGTTTCAGACAAGAAGATTTTTATGGGAATTTCCCATAGGGTCCTAGGTTAAATTAAGTTCGGCTGTGGTGGCCATCTTGGACGGAGGTCTGAAATGCCGGACACAATTTTGGAAGGGGACCACCCACGGATCATTTCAGCAAAGTTTGGTTGAGATTGGCTCAGTAGTTTCAGAGGACAAGATTTTTTTTTAATTTCATCCCCCTTTTTTCTATTTTTAGCTTGGCGGCCATCTTGGTTGGAAGTCGGGATCATCGGACACAATTTTAAAAGGGGGCCTTCCAAGGACCGTTCCATCAAAGTTTGGTTGCAATTGGCCCAGTGGTTTCTGAAGAGAAGATTAAAATGTGAAATGTTGACGGACGGACGACGGACGAAAAGTGATGGAAATAGCTCACATGGCCTAAAGGCTAATGCCACTTTAATTGGAAGATAAAATATGTTTAAACTAAAACACATTTTACCTACATGATTTATATACATTCTATGCCTGTATCTTAATCTTTTCCCATACTGAATATTTAGATAAAAAGTAAACAATTCAATTCACAATGTTTTGTTGTCCTAATCACTATAAACAATGTTCAGAATCTGTTTTTACGGAAATGTATACCCACTTCTCCATTGTATGACATCACAGTTTTATAAAAGTTACACTGAAATACGTCCTCGTCAAAATCTTAAGCTTTGGTAACAATCTTTTGTTTTGTTTATTTTAGTTTTTATCTTTTTAGAACATCTTATTTTCTGCTTCGTTTTTCAAATTTTTGTAAAACAATATATTTTTGTGTTTTTGAAAAAGGTACATCGTGAGATTAAGACGGAAGATAAAGCAATTTAATCCTTTTCATCCTGTTTGTAAACATTTTTGGCATTTTACAACCTTTGTTCTTCCAAGAGTCTAATGAGGAAGAAAAGTGGGAAAAGAAGATTTGTTATCTTGTAAATTGCTTTCTTTTAATAAAGTGTTCATTTAGTTGAAAAGGGTTTTGTTTTATTGTTTCTTAAATGAACACTTTAAGCTTGTAGATTTCGGAGTTCAGATAAGAAAACAAATATTATTTTCCCATTTAACAAATTTACTTTAACCAAATATAAAGAAATAACAAGTTATAGCATATTCTTGTTAAATTCTCATCTGCATTTTAAAAACGATTCTTGTTGTCAAAACCAAGATGTTTATTTATTTCATTGTTTTATGTAAAGATAGTTTAAACAGTTGAACAATAGCAACAAAACAATCAAGCACCTCTCACCTCAAACAATTGAACATAAAAAAGACCTGGCCAAATTTCAGATGCACTGAGATGGTGAAATAAGTACTACTCATTTTATCCCCCTCTTATAAGGGCATTTTTTCATCGTAGAAGGGATGGCCACTATCATCAAATTCTTTTTAAAATCCACAATACCTACATCTAAAAGCTGTCTATTTAATTAGATAAAATTTTATCGATAGTGTCGATTTCTTAAAACAAATAATTGTGGATAAATAGAGAACAAAAAGACTTTTGAACATGGCAACACTGACCGATGATGGCGAAATGGCAAACAGAATTATTAATGATGGGTTTGCAGAGAATGCAGTATATCATACTACTTGTATGACAAATATTTACTCAAAAGAATTAAGGACGACAGTGAAGACTATTTAACATCTGAACATGATAACTTATTTCAATCCTTCATTTCAACTATCAAAGATTACTTGCTAACTCACAAAGAGATATTCACTTTAATCCAACTGCTAGAACTTTTTTTTCTGATTTTCTGCCCTCTGATCGAAAGGAAATTTGCACATCACACAGACTACAACAGAAATTAGAAAGACATATTGGTGATTTGATAACAATACAACCACAGCAGTGAAACCAAATAAGACAACTCTTCATGTGATGTTTTCAACATTTTGTAAAAATATTCTGAAAAAAAGCAGAGGTAGCGTCACATCCAGTAAGAGCGTGAAGGGAGGGTAAAATCATTCATTTGACTCTTAGGTTATTTAGTAGAAATACCACAGTGAGAACGCGGACACCCTTGTTTATTGAGTTTCATTATTTTTGTTTTTGTTTTTTTAAGATATTCATTGTAATACAATGATACGTCGTAAGTTCTGTATTCTGAAAAAAATGACTCTGACTTTGTGGGTCTGCTGTGAGGAAATAGATGTACATATTAACTAACTGTATTTATTTCTGAAAAGCACATATTGTGAATACATTTTGGAGAAATTTTATCGACTTCTGAGGTGGGGCCGATTTTGGCCCTTATAGCCCCCAGTCCTTACTCCGGTCTACCTGTCCATCATTCGTCCCTCCCGAAATGTTTTCAAATAATAAATATTCAAATAGTTGAATTTGCATGTCCCAATACTGCCGTCTTTCATAAAAAAAATAAAATATCAGTTAGTAAGATTTTATTTCCGTATTTTGTCTCGATTTTTGTCAGGAACAATAAAATCCAAAAACGAGATCGAATATGAAAATAAATTCTGTAAAGTTTAATTTAATTCCTACTTGCACTAGAAAACGGTCCCTAACCTGTCGTCGCCAAATTAGTTTACCCGTCCATCAGTCTTCCCACCCGAAATGTTTTCAAACAATTAATATTCAAATAGTTGAATTTGAATCCCGCTACTTACGCGCGGGAATTGTTCCAATACTGATAGTATACCTGTGTAATGATCACACTGACATTTTTATGGCTTTGTGTATAATTAACTAAAGCGTCCTCAACCGATCAACATTGAAAATGAAAATTTGTAAATTCCGGTGGAGACTTTTCCTATCTTTTTTAGTATGACATAGATCAATTATAGTACTTTCTATATTTTCTTAGGTCTCCATTCATTACGCCACAATTGACCTTGAAAAATGACCCAATTTTTCGTGATTTCTGTTGTATCAACATATTCTGTGACAATTCGAATTCAAAGAATAGCATATTTTAGCCTTTTTAATAGTGATTATGTGATTTCACAGTAAAACATATTGAGGATCACTTGAACTTTATGATCGCAATTTATAATAAAAAAAATTATGCGATAAAATATTTCAAGTATAAATGTCACAATGCACATTTAACATGCATGTGGGAAAATAAAAGTGACTTTTTAGTTAAAATTATTGTTAGCACAGGCACCCGTTTCACGGAATTACCGCCACCTTTCTGAGTACTTATTTATTTTCAATAAAATTTCTTTCTTATTTCATCTCTTTTCCCTGAATTTATTGTGGATAATAAGAGTATATGTAGGGTAAATACTTATTAGACAGATTAAAAAAAAAAAATTTTGTTCTTTTTAATGATTGAGAACTGATCCAAGTTAGGCTAAATAAATGAAATATGACTTAAATGTGTTAATTAATTTTCATTAAAAACATACATGAATTCTATAAATTTTAATTTCTTATCTAATTCTTATCTTAGATTGTTATTTTCATTGAATGGCATCTTAAAATAGATGGATTCACAGTGGGGGCTCTTCCTGTATAATCAGTAATTGTATTGTTCAAGTATTGTTACTTGTATTTTACACGAGAACTAATTAGTACATATACTGTATGTGATTTTTATAAGAATGTTGTAGTATTGTTGCGTAACTAAATGTAATTAAGTTTAATTAACTTTTAAGAATTAGGATAAATTTTGTAGATGTGTATTGCAGAGACGTTTGTTTATTGTGCACAAAACTAAACTATGATCGTTTTTTTTTAATATAAAAAAAACCAAATATGTATTCGGACAATTAATTATGATTCTTTAAATAAGAACACAATTTCATTAAAACTCCATATCACAACAGAAAAAAAAAGAATCATAATCGTAGAGTTCAACTTTTTTTGCAACCTTCTTTGTACAGTTAAATGGGTTTTGTGTGAACGGTATCCTTGCCCGGAATTTTAACTGTACAGAAGTGTTTGGAAAACTGACGGGTTTACACGCAATGAATGTATGCTAAGCAATGAAGTCTGACATGTGGGCCCTTCGGTGAACTACTTGGTTTTGTTTGTTTTCCTTTTATTAAATTGTACAACAGCATAAACCTACTTCGAGGCAATGTTCAAGTATCCGTGGGTGTGACGTAGCAAACCACCCGTGACACTTAATTGTTTTCTTAAAGCCTTAGGATTTCTTTATTTTCATGCAAAACAAGTTCGGAACGAGATATATAAGAGAACAAAATCTGAAAGAAAAGCACTCTTCTTCCGCATTCTTCTTTTTATAGATTGGTCTCATCCCCGTTTTCTTTACACATTTTAAACTTCAAAGTTTATTAATATATCAAATATCAGTTGGTAAGATTTTTACGAAATCTTAGCCAGTAAGGTGTTGTTCCCTTATTTGGCTCGTTTCCGAAATTACACAGAAAAAAAAACAAATTACAGGCAGAAAATACTCTAGACATTTTACAAATAAAACAAGTTTGGAACGAGATATATGAGGGAACAAAATCTGAAAGTTAAACATTCTTCTTCCGTATTCGCAATTTCTAAATATAGATTTTCTGACCACTGAAATTACGATACGAGACTGGTCTCATTCCTGATGTTTTTTTCCATCTTGTTTGAAATTTCTAGTATTTTTTTACTTAGTGAACGTATATTATAAATGTGCAATATCGATATGAATGACAAATAAAACGATTTAGCGTTTAAATAATATCTAAAACCTTTACTCAAAAATCCTTGCAAAAACACACGATCTTTTTAACTTTACCGGCGAAATAATTTGTTTTCACATTTGTTTTTATTATAATTCATCGTAAAAAAAACAATATGTTTTAAAGATCAACGTCAAAAATCATGTGTCCAAGCTCATACACAATTGTTTATTATATAATTAGCTCACATCTAATTGTCATTGTTTACCTGTTCGACATTGATTAACAATCAACATGTATTAATCACCACGTGATTATCTTTGTAGTAGGCGCGTGCCGACAAAAATGCAAATATCGTCGTTAATTTTAAACTTTTTATTATAAAAATTGACCAAATAAGATTTTTTTTAAACTGACAATGCATTTGCAACCTTCTTTGTGCACATATGACGTCTCTATTGTGTCCTTAGTGCACTTTTATTGTTCTTAGTGCACTAAGGAGGTCCTTTGCGGTATTTCTACGGACCCGATAAATTCACGTTTAATTTAAGTAATACTCCATTTGCCAATTCTCGACTTGATTCTAAAATTATACACTTAACATTTTATTATTTGAGTTATTTCCCTTACAGAGGACAAAAGTATCAATTTCGTGCAATATTCAACCAAAATGACATATATTTTTCTCATACTCTGTATAAAATTTAAATGTTGTAACAACTTGTGAATTTTTTATTTGCTCTAAAGTTAACTTCTATTATTTTACAAGGTTCAATTATCTATAAATGTTATGAAAATTATACTCAAATTCTTAATCCTTTCTGTTGATCTTGCATTGACCGGGAACCGGTTTGTCCTCTGTAAGGGAAGTAACTCAAATAATAAAATGATAAAAGTGTACAATTTTAGAATCAAATCGGGAATTGGCAAATGGCATATTTATGGACGAGATGTTTTCACTTCAACATCCATTTTTAAGCTGAATCGTAAACATCCGGTTATCGATAATATACTTGCTATGTGCGTGTCGTGTGCAAAGCGTCGCGCCTCCTCTGGGTTGAATGTTAAATGTGATCATCTGCTATTTTTGAGAGGGCCACTTTGTCGCCATCTTTTTTTTTTTCATTCATAGCGTCCTGAACCGATCAACATTAAAAATGAAAATTTGTAAAATCTGGTGGAGACTTTTCCTATCTTTTTTAGTATGACATTGATCAATCATAGTTCTTCCTATATTTTCTTAAGTCTCCATTCCTTAAGCCACAATTGACCTTGAAAAATTCCCCAATTTTTCGTGATTTGTGTTGTATCAAACATAACCTGTGACAATTTGAATTCATAGAATAGCATATTTTAGCCTTTTTAATAATGATTATGCGATTTCGCAGTAAAACATATTGAGGATCACTTGAACTTTATGATCGCAAATATATAATAAAAATTATATGATAAATATTTCAAGTATAAATGTCCCAATACACATTTAACATGGATATATCTTATTATGTAACAATATGGCCAGGTTGTTATTTTCATTCAATGACATCTCAAAATAGATGACCTCACAGTAGGGGCTCTTCCTGTATAATCAGTAATTGGTTACAACCCAGAGAGAGTCATTACAAAATGTCCAAGTATTGTTACTTGTATTTTACCCGAGAACTGTATGTGATTTTTATAAGAATGTTTTATTATTGTTGCATAACTAAATGTATTAAGTTTAATGACCTTTAAGAATTATGATAAATGTTGTAGATGTGTATTGCAGAGACATTTGTTCATGACTAAACTATAATCGTTTTTCTATATAAAAAAATTTCAAATATGTATTTAATTAATTATGATTCTTTAAATGAAAATACAATTTCATTAAAACTACATATCAAAACAGAAAAAAAATCACAATCGTATACGTAGAGTTCAACTTTTTCTGGGGGAAAATAACAATACTTGTACATTTTTTTTTCAACAATACTTGTATACAAGTATTTCTATCTTAAATTCAAGAAATCCCATATTGAAAAAAAAATTAGACAGCTGGATAAACTCGGGTTTAATTTAAGTATAATTTATTGACAAGATGTTTTCACTTCAACGAATCGTAAACATCCGGTTATCGATAATATACTTGCTATGTGCGTGTCGTGTGCAAAGCGTCGCGCCTCCTCTTCTTAAAATGTCTGTAAAATAAAAAGATACAGCTAAGCTATGAACAATAATTGTGTGCTACCATGTTTTGTACTTGTCAGGAGGCGGGTAGAAATACCGCAAAGGACCTCCTTAGTGCACTAAGGACA
>MJUT01046576.1:838378-854362 GCA_002080005.1 Gigantidas platifrons | reverse complement strand
GTTAGAGAATACCGAAGGGACAATCCAGAGAAACTGGTATAATAGGGTACAGAAGATACAAGACAAAGAAAATGTTAGAGAATACCGAAGGGACAATCCAGAGAAACTGGTATAATAGGGTACAGAAGATACAAGACAAAGAAAACGTTAGAGAATACTTAAGGGACAATCCAGAGAAACTAGCAACATAGGGTAGACGATGAAAAACAAAACAAAGGCACAACACAATATGTGTTGAACACCACTATATGCAAGCAAACAACATATACCCTAAATAAGACATGAGCTCGCATAAAAACAACTAGCTGTAGATAGACACTAACCGAACATCGTTTTATGCGGAGATCGTATCGTATCGTATCAACACTCATAGCTCCACTCAGACTTAACTTTACTTTATAATGATTTTATTGTCAATATTTGTACTATTGGATTGGGAAAATATTTTACAATTTACTAGTCCCTCTCCATACAAATATATTAATTACATAAATGAAACAAATCAAATGACAGCAAGTGTAAAGGTTATATCAATTATAATTAATAAACTAAGCAAAATTATGTCAAACTAGGTGTACATATTAAATATTGTTTTGATATTTAACAGAAGAAAATAGAGGGGGGGGAGAAAGAGGGTAAAACTCATAAATTGGGTTGAGATAATATCACAGTTGGGGATAATTCATGATTAAATCTACAAGTTTGTCGAATAAATTTATGCATTGATTTGAACATTAAAGCATTCAATTCTTCACTAATTTCGTTAGAGTTGACTATCAGAGTGTCTGATGAATATTCCAGAAACTCGTCAACGTTTACATTGGGATTGTTGTCGCTATGGAAACAGTATGTAACTATAAATAGAAATTGAACACTGCAGCGTAAGATGAAATTTTGTTTACCATTTCTGAGCTTTTCCATAAAAATAAAACTTTAAACCTGTTAAATCTGTGATAATATGATATTTGGTTGACAAGTGTAAAGTTTGCAAAACAGGTTCATCTAAATACCGAAGTATATCTAACAATTGAATACACTTCTTTCAGCTGACGAAGATCCAAATGAACACGATTGTCACCAAACACACGATTTCAGTAGCAAGTTACCAGATAGCAAAAGTGATATAAACACAGAAGGGACACATATTTCTACAGACTCCAAAGAAGACATTACTGATGATGAAATTATTTCACTCGTCCTGCAGGAGTGCAAAAAGGGGGATTATAAAATGATCATTGTTCCAATAGATATCTGGGATTTCGGAGGACAAAAAATATATTACATGACACATCAGTTGTTTATATCAAGCATGGGGACATACGTGGTTGTATTCAACGGTAGCATAGACATCAATGTCGAAATTGAGAATCTCACATTTCTTCCTGGTCATGAAGGCAAGAAAACATCTGCAGGTAAAGATATTTATGTATATAATGAGGGTGGGGAAAAACGCTAGTTTTACCCGCATCTTTTAAAATCTCATATTTCTTTCTGTTCATAAAGGTAAGAAAACATCTGCAGGTAAAGATATATACAGCTGAATCTCGTTATGTTAAACTCAGTTTACTCGAAATTTCGGTTAAGACGAAATTTGTTTGAAGTCCCGTTTTAAACTTTGCATCCACATTTGTCAAGCTTATTTGACAGGATTGCATGTCTTACTTAATCCATTACTTCCTGTAAGTCGAATTTTGGATAACACGAAATTTTGCAACGGTCCCGTAAAGCTCGAGATAATGAGATTCAAATGTATGTATATTATCCGCAAATCGTAGAAAGTAGGTATCTATTTTGCCTGTTTCTACGATTTACGATCGACTTTTGAAACAATGTGGGTTTTTTTCACTACTATGATATATTGATGGTTGTCTCACGTCAAGTAGACACCTTACGAATATAATGTAATTGTATTGAATAAACATTAGAGAAATCAAGATGAGAAAATCCACAGATATTGGAAAAATTGGGCATGCAAGACACAGAACGAAGACAAACGAAGCAAAAAAAAAATATTACGCAGAAAATAAAACAAAATGAGAAACACCGACCTAACCAAAACCCGGGGTGATCTGAGGTGCTCGCAAAGTTCCTGACAAACAATACAATGGCCTAAAGAAAAAGGGCAAAACAATAACCTAGAAAACATTACACAGAAACCTTACGATTTAGCAACACGCACCCCACTCAGAAAATGTTGAAGATAGCAAAGGACAGACAGCACAATGGCCAACAGAAAAAGGACAACACAATAATATAGAAAACACTACATAGAATACTAAAGATCAAGCAAGACGAACCCCACAAAAACAGGGATGTACTAAATACGAGTAGCAAACATGCGAAGATATAGTCGGATTGTTCTATTTTCTATTTCAGCATATCTTATGCACTGGGTCAATTCCATCCTGACATATTGTGAAAAATCCAAAACAAACAAAGGTGTTTTATACCCCAGGATATTGTTTGTTGCTACACATAAGGACAAAGTGGTAAGATATGATATTAAATATGGAGGGTGAGAGATATTTCTCAATCATATTAAAATCAGATCTCTCACTTGCTCCCCTTTAATGATTTGCTTCCGCATTGGTATATCTCATGAAACGTCATCGCGGGTCACATTTGAGTACCTGATATCATAAGTATATAATGATATGATAAATACGGTTAAGATAATACACCAAATGGTGGAATGAACTATGTCGGAAGAAGTAGAAGTCCCATGTTGGCCAATCGGATTGCTCGTAGTATGCAATGTATTTTAGTATTATTTTCATAATTTCGAAGTCGCTGTTTTCTATGGTTGATACATAGGATCACTTTAGCATTCAACGCTTCCTTTCAGGGGTTCATGCATGTGTAATCGGTGCCGATTAACTCACAAACTGAATAAATGTCCGAAAGTTTGTGTGTGCATCGGAACCGTTTACACATGCATGAACTCCTGAAAAGAACCATTTAATACTTACAATTATTCAATATAATGCTTATCTTTAAACTTTATTCTTGCATATCCCTGGTATAAATGTCGCACAAGTTAATATTCACCGACTTTGGCACATAAACAACATGACGCCATATGGAGACTAAGTCACTTCCAGTTTATAACGTAAAGATCAGGTGTCATTTGGCTCCGTGTACGCTTCAATTTGATAAAATTCAGCTAAAATAAGTTTGCAAGGTAGACATTTTCATTATTTTTGTGTATTGTTGTAAATATGACATGTAGAATTTCACGTTTTCTAGATGGTGGATCCCTTAGTTACAACTTATAAATTGAAAAGTTCATCGAGTTATGAACGAATCAAAAACAAAACCATCGACCTGCCGTAAGTCACGACGGTCTTTATATGTGGCCTGATTAATCGAACAACCAAATACAGGTGTTAGATAAACAAGAGTATAAAGTCTTAGCAGCATATCATCAGCCAGACTAACTAATATTTATCTTGAAGTTGATACGTCTAACAGCCAAATACAGGTGTTAGATAAACAAGAATATAAAGTCTTAGCAGCATATCATCAGCCAGACTAACTAATATTTATCTTGAAGTTGATACGTCTAACAGCCAGATATAGGTGTAAAATAAACAAGAGCTACATTATATATTCTGATACTAGTCTAATAATACTTTTTCTGTTATCCATTTCTTATGGTTAGTCTAGTCGTAGTAGATCAATTCAATTCATATTGACACAAAACAAATATATATACAAAAATGTAGGTTTAAGGAGTGTAACGCAACTTTCAACAATATGTCAGTTATATCGTGGCGGTCAGTGCTATTGGTAAAGAAAGCTGGAGTACACAGCAAATCATTCAAAAACTTTATCACATAATGCTGTATCAAACACACCTCACCCGAAGCGAGATTCAAACTCACAATTTTAGTGGTGATAGCAATTGATTGCATATGTAGTTGTAAATCCAACTACCATGCGATCACGACCACAACAACCCCTCATATATATCAAGAGGATGTTCTTTGATGTGAAACTAGGTAAAGGCGCAGTAAAATTCATTTATGTACCAATTTATAAGCCCCCCACACAAGATCATAAACTTCAAATTTAAGCCACTGCATATTTGTTTTGCCTAAGGGGGTACCATACACTACAGGGAGATAACTCTTTAAAATCAGTTGAACGTTTTGATCATATGATGTTTGTATGCAGATTTCAAGCATCTCGGTGATCAAAACCACAAAGAGAAAATCTGCTATGTGGCTAATGAATTTATAGCTCTGAGTCTGTTGGTTGAAATTTGTTAAAATTTGATATTTATTACTGTGGATATATTCAAACACACTGCCAAAAAAATAAGAAAATTAAACGAGCAGATCAAATTTTACCTGAAATGTATGGTACCACTTTAAGCAATATTTTAATATATTTAAAGTTGACGTATTGCTATCTAATTCATTTTTATCTTGTTCTTATGTCATTGAATATATAATTGTGCAATTGCTATTTTCATGATTCAAAAGTTTATCTTTAGATTACAATGTAGATGTGTATTTTAGTGCGCATGACGCGTTTTATGTATAACCTTCATCTACGATCAAAATCGAAAGAATGGAGTACCAAATGACACGAAAGCAAAAATCGGCTAAGGTCACCTCTGTCTGAGGGAGGTGAAAATCGGCTAAGGTCACCTCTGCCTGAGGGAGGTGAAAATCGGCTAAGATCACCTCTGTCTCAGGGAGGTGAAAATCGGCTAAGGTCACCTCTGCCTGAGGGAGGTGAAAATCGGCTACGGTCACCTCTGTCTGAGGGGGTGAAAATCGGCTAAGGTCATCTCTGCCTGAGGGAGGTGAAAATCGGCTACGGTCACCTCTGTCTGAGGGAGGAGAACCATATCACACAATAGTTATCAAAGAAAATGTGTACCTCTGAAAAAATATATTGTGGTTGTTAATAAAAGTGAAGGGAAAATTACTATTATTGAGAAATTACATTATGCTTTACATTACACCGAACTAAATTAATATACGTACCTTCTTTGGATGATATAAAATTTATTCGCACGAGCGTTAGAAACAGATAGAAAAGCGATACATTGGCGAGTGCAAATTAATTCTATATTTAATGACAATGTACATATAATGTGTTTATCCTGAATATCAGATTTTCCTTAACAATTGTAAAATTGTGTGAAAATGGCTGAAACAAGCGTAGTTATAGTCGTTTTCAATTGCGTCATCTGTGACGTCAACGCTTATACTATGGCCGTTTTTTTCTGTCGCTCCTCTATGTGAATCACGTACCAGAAATGTTTTATTAGGTCCATGACTAAATAACACTGAAGTATATGTGACCCCCATATTAGTACTCAAAATTACCACTCTGTTATGCTCTGTAGTAGATCGTTGTTTGTCGTTATGTACTTTTTCTGTTTTTCGTCGATGTACGGATTTTTATTGCCCCTTTTGTCTCTTCAAACTCTTCTTTCTTGAACTATTTTTATTATACTGTACATAGCTATGCAAACTATGACCACATGAAAGTAGATTGTGGTTGATCTTGGGTTTGAGCACCTCTCGGATCAAACCAAAGACTATAAAATTGGTATTTGTTGCTTCTCCGCTAAGTACACAGCATTCAGGAGAAAAGCAAAGACTGGTTGTGTCTGAGGAATCAGGATAATATGTCCGAGTAGGGCGACATGTCACACACAGACTGTTGTGTCAGTGAGCTAGCACTGTAAATGTTAAGCTAATCGTGGCTGTATTGTATAAAGAGGACCTAGCCATCATCTCGTTGTGTATTAAATTGTTCTCGGCATGATATAGCTAAAAAGTTGTTGAGTTGACGTTAAGCAACAATCACTCATTCACTCTATACAAACAAGTCTGAAGATAAAGGAAAAATGACCTTATAAGACAGGTTAACCTCTTAATATTCTTTGACGGGACAAGAATAACATGACATTTAATAGAGGTGACCGCATGGACAGGTTTGTCTGAATAGAGAAGTACTAAAAATACACTTTTAGCATATTTTACTGTGATTTTTAGGACAACGTTGATGAACAGAAACAAATCTTGAAAGTATCTCTAGAAAACTTGTTCGAACACCATGCTGGCAGAAAACATCTAATCATTGATCAATTGTTCTTCATTAACGCTACAGACAAGTTTGATAAGGACATAGTGGTGTTACGTCAGACGTTACTGGATGTTGCGTTTGAGCATCCAAACTGGGGTCAGCAAATGCCAACGAAATTCGTTCCTCTTGAACTGCAGCTCGCAAAGCAATCTTCTGAAGGCAAAAAAGTTTTGTCGATGACAGAACTCGAAATCATAAACAGAAAGAGTGATAATATGGCTCTTACAACTGCTCAACTCAATACGTTTCTAAAGATTGCGCATGCGCTAGGCAAACTTATTCACTTTGATGATGAAGACCTACGAGAATACGTCATAGTTGATCCAGCATATCTCATTGAAGTCCTACGTTCTATTGTAACCCAAAAACTTTTCTGGCCAAAAAGTGAAACTTTGCGAAAGATTTTTGAACGTCTTAGTACTACAGGGATTATACACAGATCCGATCTTCTTAAAGTTTGGGAACAGACAGACTTTATGCACATATGTCCTTATAAAGAGTACATGATCAATATTCTTGTTCGTTTAGACATTATGATACAACCAAAATCAGACGTCTTTGATAACGAGAGAAACCCACCACCATCAACTGTTGATGATTATTTCCTTGTTCCATGTATGATCACTGAGCGGCCTTTTCATGAGACATTCGAACAAGACAAATGTATATACATGACGTATATGTTTACAGAACAAATTATTCCACCTGCATTGCTCTATCGTTTTCTTGCCTCATTCGTAGCCATGAGAAACATAAATGTTAATAAAGACCCGGGAGATCTTATTTTGTTTACTGATAGTGCGGTTGTTTCTATAGACAGCGACCATAAAGTAAAATCCCATGTACAAGACAACAGACTCGTTGTAACCTTAATGCATGTGACAGATAAGACACGGATAGTGCCCTCCATAGCGGCAACGGTTCAAGAATCGCTCACCAGAAATATTGAAAGGACTTCCGATTTCTATTGTGCAATAACAAATACATCTGATTATACGAAAAGACAATATCCGTTCGTAGTTGAATTTGGAGTATACTGTAAATCTCAGCTTTGTTTCTTTAAACACAATCTACAATCAGCTGAGAGACGACGAAGATGGCGCTGCCTGGAACATGATATCGACCATGACACAACCTTACAATATTTATGGTTTGCAGAGAAGGTAAATATAATAGCGAGTCAGTGAGTGAGTGAGTGAGTGAGTGCTACATTCAATCAGATGATAACGATATCCACTTTGTATCAGGCACGCAGCAGATGTAAATTTTATAGTCTTTGCTCGGACCCATAAACTACCATAATCAGGGCGAGCATGCTGACAATACTCTGCTGATGGGGTCAAGGTTAAATATAAATGGAATAGTGGAAGTTTTGAAGATCGAAACATACACTACCTCTAATATAGCAGATAGTCTTATAGCAGGACTAGCTGTGATACTAATGATAAAGTATGTCCAGATAAAGAGGGGCCCGGGTGACTTAATGAGCTAGGTCGTTGGATCTAACAACTCATACAAGCCTATCACCAATACGGCGTGTGTTCGTACCCGGCTTTGTAAATTAGAAAAATGGATGGACTCGACTCGCAGCCCAAGTGATAAAGTTTACCAGTTGAGTGCCTATGGTCGGTGGTTCTCTCCTGGTACTCTGGTTTTTTCCACCACTAAAACTGGTGGTATAGCTGAAATATTGTTGAAAGTGGTGTTAAAACACACAAAAAATCAATCTACTGATAAAGTATGTCCAGACATTCAAAACTGACCTTTTTATTTTTATTGGTACCAGCATAATATGATTGACGTCACACTGCACGATAATTATCAGTATCAAAGTTAGTTTGCTGGTACTAATATTATCACTCGGTGTGATCAAGAATAATTTTTCAAATTTCTGATAAACTGGTGGCAAATAATTATTAAATATCATTATCATAATATCACTTTATGAAAAAAAAATGTGATTTAATTATAATAAAAACGTAGATATCAAATTTAGTGCGCACGACGCGTTTCTGGAATAGCCTTCATCAGGTACGCTCAACATTGAAAGATTGGAAACCCAAGTAACTTAAAGTTTTGGGAGCAATAAAAGTCAATCAGCCTAAACAGTATAGCCAAAATCGGCTATGATCACCTATGCCTGAGGGTGGAGAACCTTAGTTTTACTAATAATTATATTATTTGAGAACTGTAAATTTCAGAAATAAATATATCTAATAAACCATACCCTCGGTGACTAATAGTCAACCAGCAGAGGAAATAGTAATAAAAACGTATATATCAAATTTAGTGCGCACATGACGTTCAGCAGGTCGGTGGTTTCCTCCGGGGTACTTCGGTTTCCCTCCCACCACTTAAACTGACTGTCACGATGTAACTGATATATTGTTGAAAGTGGTGTTAAACACCATAAATCCCCTCATTTGAATTTGTCCTTACATACTAATGTATCAGGTGATTTTACTCCAAGTGTTTTATTTTTCATGTTAAAGGAGCCAACGATAAGTGGACAATGTCGCGCCTACTGTACAGGTATGTATTCCCTATATGAGGGATGATAAATTATTACCTCCCTTTTCTTATTTTTGAAAGACTTGTCTTTCTTTCTCTATAAGTGAAATCATAAATTATTACCACCCTTTTCTTATTGTTGTAAGAGTTGTCTTTCTTTCTTTATATGTGGGATGATGAATTATTACCTTCTTTTTCTTAATTTTGTAAGAGTTGTCTTTCTTTCCCTATATATGGGATGACAAATGATTACCACCCTTTTCTTATTTTTGTAAGACCTGTCTTTCTTTCCCTATATGTGGAATGATAAATTATTACCTCCCTTTTCTTATATTTGTAAGAGTTGTCTTTCTTTCCCTATATGTGAGATAATAAATTATTACCTTTCTTTTCTTATTTTTGTAAGAGTTGTCTTTCTTTCTCTATATGTGGGATGATAAATTATTACCTTCCTTTTCTTATTTTTTTTAGAGTTGTCTTTCTTTCCCTATATGTGAGATGATAAATGATTACCTTCCTTTTCTTATTTTTGGAAGACTGGTCTTTCGTTTCCTATGTGTGGGATGATAAATGATTACCTTCCTTTTCTTATTTTTGTAAGAGTTGTTTTTCTTTCACTCTGTGTGGGATGATAAATTATTACCTTCCTTTTCCTATTTTTGTAAGAGTTGTCTTTCTTTCCCTCTGTGTGAGATGATAAATTATTACCTTCCTTTTTCTTATTTTTGTAAGAGTTGTCATAGACACAAATTAATGTAAAGGTACAGCTTGAAGTAAGAAAGGATATGAATGTAAAAGAACGTGAGAGACTATCCAACTTTACATTTTGACATACATGAAAGTAAAGGTACAGCTTGTAGTAAGAAAGGATAAGGATTTAATTGAATATGAGAAACTATCCGACATTGCACTTGGACATACATTACAGTAAAGGTACATATTTTACTGAGAATTGATATAGATGTAGCTGAACATGAGATCAAACATTACACTTAGACATAAATTAAAGTAAACGACCAGCTTGTAGAAAGAAAGGATATGGATGTAACTGAACATGAGAGACTATCCAACTTTACACTTAGAAATTAAAGTAATGGTACAGTGCTTTTGTTTTTCACTTTATTGAGGCTGTATGATTAACGATTATTTTGTAGGTCTAGAAGTGTTGTGGTTACAAAAATACCCATCAGATAAACACATCAGGAGACTTGCAGCTTCTTTGACGCACAATGAAACAAGAAAACTGTACATACATTGTGACCTTTATAATCGTCCTTCACAAAAGTGGGAGAATATGGAATATCAATATAGAAGACGAGATGTAGACGATATGCATGTCTTTGCTCTGTTAGATTGGAAAAACAATTCCGAAAACCCTACGTTTGGTGAGCTGCTAAGATTGTTAGAGGCAGCTGAACTCAACACTTGTGTTTTATGCGAGGTGAGTGTTGATTTATTCGCACTGCTAATAATTACAGTATTATTCAAAGGATATATAATGTCCTTCCTGTAAAATACAAGACATATTTGGGCGTGGTTGTAGAGTGAGTGAGTGAGTGAGTGAGTGAGTGAGTGAGTGACACTAAGTGCGTCATTTACATACTTTAACATGATAAGAACATGCTATATTTCGCAATTAGGACACATTATCTTTATTCCGATCCAACCAGTCTTTCCAGTTACTCCTTAAAATCACGTGCTTAGTGGAGAAGCAGCAAATTCTAATTTTAGTCTCTAGTTTGATCCGACTCGGCCTCAAGTCGACGATATACAGCAGAGATTTCTCAGAGGTAGATTGTCGAACGACATCTCTTAAAAGGTTAGATTGTATAGTAATATATATTGCTCAGTCTAAGTAAACGTTAGATAAAACCGAATGGTCAATCAAGAATGGTCAATCAAGAGACTCTCAACACTGGGCACTCGACACAGGGTGAAGAAAAACCAAACACAAAGTCATAACACAGAAATATACAAATATAAGCAACATGTACCCCACAAACCCGGTGATCCGCCAAAGATAAGTAGTTCCTGCCTGTTATAAGATCCCCCCACCATGTGACACCTATAATAAATACGTGTTTGATGCCACTATGCGTATTCAAACAACTGGGGTGTACTACATAGAGTATTCGAGAAAATGTTTATTTTTAATCTTGAATTTTACACAATGTCCAATTTGCTGTATGCACTTCTAATAAAATCATTTAACTTAAAAACAAAATCATAGTTTGGTATTAGCATATTTAGTCGCAAATAATGTCGCCAGCTTTCACAGGTCGTCAATTGTCAACCCAGTCTCATTTCTCCAACAGAAAATTTATTGAGAATCGATGTCCTCAAAATAATCCATAGCATTTTCATGTACTGATTAGAAATCAATAATGGCCACCAGGGAAGGATATCATGTGAGAATGTTGACATACTCAGAAACAAAAACAGTACATGATAGTGTACTGGATTGGAAATTAAAATGCGTGTATTTTCGTATTTAACTGAAATCCAAGATGGCCGCCATTGTCGTTATTGTTACAATTATATTACTATGTGATAAGAGAGTTTTAATGTGTTTTTTATGGAATTCACAGTCATCTACAAGCATTGATTTAATCATATCGTCATAACCATGTGATCCCAATTCGACTATAATACGATCACGACCACGACAACGACCATGATACAGCTGAAATATTGCTGAAAGTGGCATTAAACACAAAAATTCAAATTCAAATTAATTCCATGGAGAGAACATGTTATTCTATGTGATGATGAAGTCTGATTTGTACTAGACCAACACACTGAGTTTGATTTGTATAGTACTAGATCATTGCAACAACAGAACTAGAATATACCTATTGCTCCACTCTGACAAATTATCCTGATGAGGAGACAACCAGTGTTTGCTCTTACTCCATGCTGCTGTGCATGATTTGAGGAGAAGTAGCAAATACCCAAGATATTTTCTTCGAACCTACGATCTAGCACCCTCATGGCAAGCAAGCTAGCCATTACATCACGGACGTGGTCGTCAATAATGAACATTAATTGTATGAGTTATTATTATATAACGTTAGGGCCCAAGTGGCTCAGTGAGTTAGGTAGTTGGATTACCCAACAACTCATACAATCCTATCACCAATACGGCGTGGGTTCGCGCCCAGCTTTGGAATTTATAAAAAAAAGGGTGCACTCGACTCGCAACCGCAAGTGATAAAGATTACCAGTTGCTTGCCCATGGTCGGTGGGTCTCTCCGGGTTCTCCGGCCTCTTCCACCACTAAAACTGGTTGCCATGATATAGCTGAAATATTGTTGAAAGTGGGGCTAAACACCAAAAATGAATCAATCAATCAATCATATATAATGTCAAGTGAGCAATCTTGCATTCATATTCAAGTTGATTCACAAGTTTACAAGCAATACATTATGTAATTAAAAGGCAACAATATTGTGGGCCTATTGATTGTTGTTTAGATTACCGGAAGTAAAAAGGGGAGATAATAGCAAATTTGGGCATTCATTGCCTTCCAACCAAACACCAAAAGACTTCTCCTAACAAGTTGTTGCTGATTGAGATATATTTCCTTGTATTGTACGTGCACGGAGAGTGACATTTGCAATACATTATGTACTCATCTATCACCTTATTTAGAGTTGCTTACTTGATTCACTGTGTAACAAGCGAAGAGGTTGTAGCCCTGCGGAGACGTTTTATCCTTCATAGAGGTATGACCCTACAGCAGTGGCGAATCTGTGCCATATTTCTATACAATGGGGTACCCTCGGGATAGAAATAATTTCTACGTGTAAAATATTATTCTAATACATGTATTTTATATTTTTGTAAGATTTAATTCTTTTAAATTGTAGGTTGTCCGCGATGTACATTTACCGTACGGTAAGTTTATAAATTAGCCTAACTCTTATTGGACAAATATGACATTACTTATGACCAATTCGTGCAACGATGGCTATTTCATTGTTTTGGATTTTGAGTATAAGTTTGTATTGTTTTGTGATTTTATGTTATGTTTTTATTGTTTAGGATTGAAGGTTTTGCTTTTATTGCTTTGGAATTTGAGGCTCTCTGGGGGTTTAAAATTCACAATATTTTATCTAAATGTCTACATGTTTTTTTTTTCCTTTTAGATTATTCGGACGAAATGTTATCATGGACTCCCAGTGATGATGCACTAGAAGATGTGTGCCATACTATTGGTAGTGCTACATTCCAACTCGGTATTGAGTTAGGACTCGATATTGTAACATTACAATCCATTGAAATAAAACACAAAGAGTTAATCGATCAAACAAGAGCAGTGTTGCAAAAATGGAAATCAGAAAAATGTTCACTCAAACAACTGAATTATCCATTACAAACATTTGCAAAATCACTGAAGCGAGTCGGAAGATTAAATAGTATTGTGTATCTTTACGATCATTTTGAGTTGCGATCAAAACAACGAAAAACTACGTCGATATCGTAATTACCATTGTTCAAAACGACACAAAATTATGTTGACATCGTAATAATCAAAAACATCCAAAACGACGAAAAACTACGTCGATATTGTAATAATCACCATTCAAAACGACGAAAAGCTATGTCGATATCGTAATTACCAGCATTTTTCAGCAGTAACATGACGAGAAGAAATTACATTTGACAAGATGATGAAGATGTCCGCATTGTATTTACCACGTTTAGTTCGATTGTTATAGACTGAAACATGTAATAATATGTCAGTATGTGATCATGTTTGTCAGTGTTCGGTAATGTTTGTCAGTATGTAATAATTTGTCAGTATGTGATCCTGTTTGTCAGTGTTCGATGATGCCTGTCAGTATCTAATGGTTCGTCAATATGTGATCATGTTTGTCGCTGTTCGATAATTTTTGTTAGCATGTTACAATTTGTCAGTATGTGATCATGTTTGTCAATGTATGATAATGTTTGTCAGTGTGTGATAATGTTTGTCAGTGTGTGATAATGTTTGCAAGTATGTGATCATGTTTGTCGGTATGTAATAATGTTGTCAGTGTGTGATAATGTTTGTCAGTATGTAATAATTTGTCCGTACATGTATGTGATAATTTGTCAGTATGCGAACATGTTTGTCGGCATGTGATAATGTTTGTCAGTGTGTGGTAATTTGTCAGTATGCAATAATTTGTCTATATGATAATTTGTCAGTATGTGATAATTTGTCAGTATGTGATTGTTTGTCAATATATGATAATGTTTGGCAGTGCGCGATAATGGGTTTCAGTAAATGATCATGGGTTTCAGTATGTAATAATGGCTTCCGATAAATGTAAAAAAAAATTATAAAAACTACAGCTGTGCTCTGGCACAATTTGGTTTCAAAATATTTTGAATATCCCATTATCTATTTTTCATTAGTTGAATTAAAAGACTTATTACAACCCGGATGAGGTATCTGCAGTGCTTTCTCTTTTTTTAAGTGGAACACCAAACCACAGGACAAAGACTAACATATGACACATATGGAAAAATATCTTAAAATGTATTTCTTGAAAACAGCAGAAACATTACTGGAATTGTTCTTGGCCGGTTCGTTAGAAAATATACACAAAACAAGATGATCTTGAACAAAATTGATCTTTGTTGATTGATTGATTGGTTGATTTAGCAGTATTTCAGTAATATCGTGGTGTGGCCAAATTCTATATCAACTGACCTACAAGACCCTTAGAAATAAAACATATCTGTGTATAAAACAAATGGGTGATATATACAAATAAAAGAAACATTAAAAGGATATAGCACATACCTACCAAGTATAGTTTATTTTAGTTTATCAGGTAAACAATACATACACCTGTGAACACCTGGGGGTTAAAGAAAACTTTAATCTCTTGGAATAAAATTTATCTTGGAAAATAGGGAATATGTTTTCTCCGCTGAGTGGTTACCATTCGTAAATCCGTTTCGTGTGCAGAATGAATCAACTCTCCTTTCGAGCTTAACAAAATACACTTGTGAACACCTGGGTGTTAAAGAAAACTTAATCTCTTGGAATAAAATTATCTTAGGAAATAGGAAATATGTTTTCTCTGCTGTGTGGTTAAACCCATCCGTAAATCCAGATCCGTTAATTGTGCAGAACGTATCAACTCTCCTTTCGATCTTGACAAAATGGGTATCACGTGTATAGATAATAGGATAACAATACCACAGGCTGCGCATGTCAGACGACTTGCAACAACTCCTAATAAGCAATATCTAGTATGACTGGTTGTTGGTCTCCGGATACAAGGCAATTTGTTTCCTACTAACTGCAGAGTTACAAGGCAATTTGTTTCCGACTAAAAGCACTATATCGTCTATGTTTGTAATAATCTGAACTTCCGCAAATAGAACGTCAGCCCACAAACCCATCGCAGAGCTACCAATTTCCTTACATGATGGATTGCGCATAAAAAAAATTCTTGCCATGATTATACAAAATGTAGCTATATATTGCTCACATAGTGTTAAACAATAATGATAATAATTTATAGGATATTTTTGTCGCCTCTAGTGACCTCGTGGCGTCATGGTGCTTATTCAAACTTGTGCAGTATTGTGTATTGGTTTAAAGTAAACAAAAATGATACTCTGCCTAATTCATAAATACATCTACAGATCGGGGCCGTCCTGGTCGTTTTATCGTATGGTAGTTGGATTTACAGCTATCTGTGTAATCAGTGAGTTCCAGCACCGTTCATTGTGGGTGTACAAAATTGCTTGCCATTAAAGGATGAAATCAGACATCTTTTGTTGACCAAGTTGAATTCCATGGCGTCGCAACAGGCGCCCGTGGAGGATGGTGTTCCCAGAACACGAAATGTCTAACTGCCGTCGGATTCCGAGACACAGGACGCACTCCTGGGTCGATACACCTTGCGTGGAACAATACATCTGCTGCGGACCATTTCAGATATGCACGAACTAAAACGGACCTAGAGTGGTTCAGTATGTGGACACTGTACATATTTATTTTTTAAATTGTCTTTTTTTAAGCATTTATTTAATAAAATACTTAGGTACCTAACAAGATCCAAGGAACGCAAACCTCTAAATATATAGTACATAATGTATTTTAATATTTTTAACCATAACCCACAACACAACTAATATCTTTTTAAAATATAAAATTCATTCATTAATAAGAAAGTTACTAACATTTGTCATTTGACTTTTGCATTTTACTATATAAGCAGTGTATCTCGTGCACATCAGCAAAAAGTCAGGTTCCCAAAGACATAACTAAATAAACTGTTTAAAAAATTACCTTTAAATGGACTATAGTAGCAGTACTTATAAGTATTATGTGGTATGATACTGCTGACCAGTGAGAAA
>MJUT01046576.1:793575-809606 GCA_002080005.1 Gigantidas platifrons | reverse complement strand
AAAAAAAAGGTGCACTCGACTCGCAACCGCAAGTAATAAAGTTTACCAGTTGCTTGCCCAATGTCGGTGGTTCTCTACGGGTACTCCGGCTTCCTCCACCACTAAAACTGGTCGCCATGATATAGCTGAAATATTGCTGAAGGTGGCGTTAAACACCAAAATTCAAATTCATTCCACGGAGAGGACACGTTATTCTATGTGATGATGATGAAGTCTGATTTGTACTAGACCAACGCGCTGAGTTTGATTTGTATAGTACTAGATCATTGCATCAACAGAACTAGAACTGATTAGGAGACAACCAGTGTTTGCTCTTACACCTTGATGCTGTGCATGATTTGAGGAGAAACAGCAGATACCAAATTTATTTTCTTCGGTTTGACCTAATCCCGACCTAGGGTCGAACCCACGATCTAGCACCCTCATGGTGAGTATACTTGTATGAGTTATTCTTATATAAAGTCAAGTGAGCAATATTGCATCTATGTTCAACTTGATTCACAACTTTATATGTAATACATTATATAATTAAAAGGCAACACTAATGGGAGCTTATTGCCGTCCAACCAAACCATACACCAAAAGACCACTTTAGCAAGCTGTTGTTGCTTGAGATGTATTTCCTTGTATTTTACCTGCACGAAGAGTGACATTTGCAATACATTCTGATCTCATCTATCATCTTATTTTGAGTTGCTTACTTGATTCACTGTGCATAAGCGAAGAGGTTGTAGCCCCACGGAGACGTTGAACCCTGCATAGAGGTCGGACCCTACAGCAGTAGCGAATCTGTGCTAGATTTCTATATCATGGGGTACCCTCGGGATAGAAATAATTTCTACATGTAAAATATTATTCTAATACATGTATGTTATATTTTTGTAAGATTTAATTCTTTTAAATTGTAGGTTGTCCGGGATGTGCATTTACCATACGGTAAGATTATAAATTAACCTAATTCTTATTGGGTAACTATGACATTACTTATGCCCAATTCGTGCAACGATGGCTATTTCATTGTTTTGGATTTGAGTTCAAGTTTTTATTGTTTTGGGATTTGATGTTATGTTTTTATTGTTTGAGATTTGAAGTTATATTTTTATTGCTTTAGAATTTTAGGTTTTGTTTTATTGCTTTGTGATTTGAGGTTATGTTTTTATTGCTTGCGATTTGAAGTTATGTTTTTATTGCTTGGGATTAGAGGTTATGTAATATTTTCATACCCTGGAGGTTCTCTGGGGGTTTAAAACTAACAATATCTTATCTAAATGTCTACATTTTGTTTCTTTTTAGATGATTCGGACGAAATGCTATCATGGACTCCCAGTGATGATGTACTAGAAGATGTGTGCCATACTATTGGTAGTGCTACATTCCAACTCGGTATTGAGTTAGGAATCGATATTGTAACATTACAATCCATTGAAATAAAACACAAAGAGTTAATCGATCAAACAAGAGCAGTGTTGCAAAAATGGAAATCAGAAAAATGTTCACTCAAACAACTAAATTATCCATTAAAAACATTAGCAAAATCACTGAAGCGAGTCGGAAGATTAAATAGTATTGATTACGTTGACGATCATTTTGAGTTGCGTTCAAAACGACGAAAACTACGTCGATAACGTAATTACCAACGCTCAAAACGACGAAAAACTATGTCCATATCGTAATTAACAACGCTCAAAACGACGAAAAACTATGTCGATATCGTAATTAACAACGCTCAATACGACGAAAAACTATGTCGATATCGTAATTAACAACGCTCAATACGACGAAAAACTATGTCGATATCGTAATTAACTACGTATCTTTTTGTTTTGTGTTCCGTGAGTAAACGAGTGGTTGCTGTCTAACGCTAAATGATAATTTTTCAACAGTAACATGACGAGACGAAATTACATTCGACAAGATGATGAAGATGTCCGCATTGCATTTACCACGTTTAGTTCGATTGTAATAGACTTAAACATGTAATAATTTGTCAGTATGTGATCATGTTTGTCAGTGTCCGATAATGTTTGCCAGTATGTAATAATTTTTCAGTATGTGATCATGTTTGTCAAAATATGATCATGTTTATCAGTGTATGCCAGTATGTTATTATGTTTGTCGGTATGTGATAATGTTGTCAGTTTGTGATAATGTTTGTCAGTATGTAATAATTTGTCCGTATGCGATCATGTTTGTCGGCATGTGATAATGTTTGTCAGTATGTAATAATTTTTCATATGT
Organism: Gigantidas platifrons; assembly: GCA_002080005.1. Taxonomy (NCBI): domain Eukaryota; kingdom Metazoa; phylum Mollusca; class Bivalvia; order Mytilida; family Modiolidae; genus Gigantidas; species Gigantidas platifrons. The sequence goes on along the minus strand of MJUT01046576.1, from coordinate 807,368 downwards.
AATAATTTGTGAGTATGTGATTATGTTTGTCAATATGATAATGTTTGGCAGTGCGTGATAATGGGTTTCAGTAAATGATGATGGGTTTTAGTGTGTAATAATGGATTACGGTAAATGTAAAAAAAAAAAATTTAAACTACAGCTGTGCTATGGAACAATTTGGTTTCAAAATATTTTGAATATCCCATTATCTATTTTTCATTAGTTGAATTAAAAGACTTATTGCAACCCGGATGAGGTATCTGCAGTGCTTTCTCTTTTTTTAAGTGGAACACCAAACCACATGACAAAGACTAACATATGACACATATGGAAAAATATCTTAAAATGTATTTCTTGAAAACAGCAGAAACATTACTGGAATTGTTCTTGGCCGGTTCGTTAGAAAATATACATTAAAAAAGATGATCTTGAATAAAATTGATATGTGTGTTGATTGATTGATTGATTGATTGATTGATTGATTGATGTTTAACACCAACTTTAGCAGTATTTCAGTAATATCGTGGTGTGACCAAATTCTATATCAACTGACCTACAAGACCCTTAGAAATAAAACATATCTGTGCATAAAACAAATAAAAGAAACATCAAAATGATACAACATATAACCACCAAGTATATTTATCTTAGTTTATCAGGTAAGCAATAAATACATTTGTGGACACCTGGATGTTAAAGAAAACTTGGAATACAATTATCTTAGGAAATAGGGAATATGTTTTCTCCGCTGAGTGGTTACCATCCGTAAATCCGTTTCGTGTGCAGAACGAATCAACTCTCCTTTCGAGCTTAACAAAATACACTTGTGAACAACTGGGTGTTAAAGAAAACTTAATCTCTTGGAATAAAATTTATCTTGGAAAATAGGGAATATGTTTTCTCCGCTGTGTGGTTAAACCCATCCGTAAATCCAGATCCGTTAATTGTGCAGAACGAATCAACTCTCCTTTCGATCTTGACAAAATGGGTATCATGTGTATAGATAATAGGATAACAATACCACAGGCTGCGCATGTCAGACGACTTGCAACGACTCCTAATAAAAAATATCCAGTATGACTGGTTGTTGGTCTCCGGATACAAGGCAATTCGTTTCATACTGACTGCAGAGTTACAAGGCAATTTGTTTCCTATCGTACGGTAGTTGGATTTACAGCTACCTGTGCACTCAGTGCATATCACCACTAAAGTTGTGAGTTCCACCACCGTTCATTGTCGGGTGTACTCGATGCAACATCACGTGATAAAATTTGTAAATGACTTGAGACAGGTCTGTGATTTTCTCCGGGTACTCTGGTTTCCTCCACCAATAAAACTGACCACCACGATATAACTGAAATATGGATCTTATAAGTATCTTTGGTGTATTTATACGACATTATTATGATAAAATACCATCTGTAATCAAGTGCATGCAACACCTCTAATCAATAAATAGGTTTCTCTCATTATGACGTCGTTTTAACCCCGCTGAACCAGTGGTGGAAAATCTGTAATACTCTAGAGGATTAAAATGTCTCGTGCCTTTCCCCGCATTTGACTGGTTTGACGGATTTTGAAATAAAGTTCGTGTTAAATAATGGGAGAAACAAATTCTCCTTCAGTTGACGGCTTGTGGTTAAAAATTTTAATTTAACTCTCTTGAGTGGAGAAATATCGTAACCCACGGACAACTGAAGAAGAATCTATAATTATTGCTCGGGACACATATACCAGCCATACTGATAAACCTTAACGATCGATATTTGAGAACATACGAAGTTAATCTATTAATAGTGATCAAGACTACTTCCTTGTTTCATTTAGATAACATCAAATAATGACGGCATATAACAGTGGACCATCTGAGGTTTTCACGGGAATTGTACGGAACTTCATTGTCATTCAACTTCATTTTAACTGAATCTTAAGGGTCAGGTTTATGGTGTTTAACGTCACTTTCAACAATATTTCAATTATATCGTGGTGGTCAGTTTTATTTGTGGAGGAAACCGGAGGTCCTGGAAAAAACCATTGACCTGCCGCAAGTCACTGACAAACTTTATAACATAATATTGCATCGAGTACACCTCGCCTGAGTGGGATTCAAACTTACAACGTTAATGGTGATACAAACTGATAGAATATGTAGTTATAAATCCAACTACCATACGATCACTACCACGACGGATCATTAATTTTTAATTGAATGGAATGGGTTTTTTATATATAGTTATAAGTTTGCAGTCCGTTTGAAACTTAATTAATGGTTTCAAGAAAACTAATGCCTTTACAACTGTAAGTAAGAGATAAGTTTTTCAGATATATATTTATATAAGTCTTTTATGCTGCGCTGGTTCTACTTGACCAGTCATATTGCATTGACTGGATACATTTTTGTTTTATGGTCATTGATCAAAATATAGCTTTTCTGGTACCTGATTCCTGTTGAGCAACAGACAGAAACGGTAACAGTTTTAGAACGACTCTTGTTTCGGCTATTTTCAGATAATTTGGCAGTTGTTATGGACCTTTTAATATTGGAAGATACACACAATACCGGTATGAGTACATTGTCTTATATATAAAATTAATTTGCGCTCGCTACAAAACAGGCTAGAAAAACTCCCCAAAGGCTCGTTTTTCTACATTTCTAAAATAAATCAATCTACATAAAATTTGTTCACGACACGATATAACTGAAATACGTTTAAATTATTGATAACAAAAACAATTGCTAAAAATGGCGTTTAATACCAATCAATCATTCAATGTATACTACCAACATATATAGTAACAACTCCCTGCAACGTGCTAATCATGCAAAAGTACAAAATTGCTTGCCATTAAAGGATGAAATCAGACACCTTTTGTTGACCAAGCTGAATTACATGGCGTCGCAACAGGCGCCCGTGGAGGATGGTGTTCCCAGAACACGAAATGTCTAACTGCCGTCGGATTCCGAGACACAGGACGCACTCCTGGGTCGATACACCTTGCGTGGAACAATACATCTGCTGCGGACCATTTCAGATATGCACGAACTAAAACGGACATAGAGTGGTTCAGTATGTGGACGCTGTACATATTTATTTTTTAAATTGTCTTTTTAAGCATTTATTTAATAAAATACTTAGGTACCTAACAAGATCCAAGGAACGCAAACCTCTAAATATATAGTACATAATGTATTTTAATATTTTTAACTATAACCCACAACACAACTAATATCTTTTTAAAATATAAAATTCATTCATTAATAAGAAAGTTATTAACATTTGTCATTTGACTTTTGCATTTTACTATATAAGCAGTGTACCTCGTGCACATCAGCACAAAGTCAGGTTCCCAAAGACATAACTAAATAAACTGTTTAAAAAATTACCTTTAAATGGACTATAGTAGCAGTACTTATAAGTATTATGTGGTATGATACTGCTGACCAGTGAGATAATTTATTTTTAGTTTACGTAAAAAAATAATTTCCGTTAATTTAGTAACTATCTTATTAATAAACGGATTTTAAATTTTGAAATTGAATATTAAACCTTAGAAGCTAAATATATCTAAATAGTCAGAAATCAGAAGAATCGAGGATGTCTGCCAGTATACTGTATTGTTAAAATTCATTTTAAGTACACCGTCAATCTATGGATAATCAGTATACTGCCCAGCTCTTGCGACGTGGACGCCTCCTCGTTAAGAGCCATTTTTGAAAAAGATTTATTGTCTTCATCAAATACTACATCTCTTATGAATTTCAGACAGCAGAAAAAAAGATATTTGTTTAAATGAAAACATAGAATTGACGAATTAAATGAAATTGCTTGAGTTGGATTATTATCAATTAGATTAATTCTGAAATGAGACCGAAAACAATTTAATTTTGCAAATATATCTTTATCCATTATTATTTTTTTTTTTTCCTTCAAAATTTGATTCCTAATCTATTAAAATTTGTTGAGTCATAAATGTTAAATCTGAAAACAGGATTTTTAACTAATAGAATTATTCATTAAGAAAATATATGATTATCTTATAAATGAGTATTACATGTGTATTACAAAGTGTTTGTTATTTTATATGCAGATGATACTGTTATTTTGTAAAGATGGATTACAAAAAGCCCTAGATATATTTGTGTCATACAGCTGTGAGATTTGGAAATTACAAGTCATTGTTAATAAAACTAAAGTTATGATTTTCTGTAAAAAAAAGTTTCGACATAATTTTGGTTTTTCATTACAAGGACAGGTTCTTGAAATTGTAGACACATATTCATACCTCGGTGTTATATTTAAATATAATGGTACATTTTTAGAAACAAAGAAAAAACTTGTAGAACAAGCAGAAAAGGCACTGTACTGTGTGCATAAACTTATTAGAAAAGAAGCTTTACCTGTAGATATCCAATTATTACTTTTTGATTCCATGATTGAGCCAATTTTAATTTATGGTTCTGAAGTATGGGGATATGAAAATTTGAAATTTATTGAACAAATCCACCTGAAATATTTAAAAGAGTACTTCAAGTTAGAAATACCACTCCTAATTTTATGGTTCTGTGAGAACTTGGAAGATTTCCTATTGAGATTAAAGTTAAGCTCAGAATGATATCCTTTTGGAGTAGACTTATTCAAAGTGAATCAAAACTAAGTTGCATTTTATATAAATTAATGTTGTCCTTGTATGAACAAAATCAGCAAAATTTCAAATGGATTAAATGCGTGGAGTTTATATTTAATGAAGTTGGACTGGGATATATTTTTCAAAATCAGGTTGGATACTTCGACAAGAATATGGTTAAGCAAATTTTAAGGGATCAGTTTATACAAAAATGGCACAGTGACATAAATAATTCGTCCCGTGGACAATTTTACTCAGGATTTAAAAATGATTTTTGTCTTGAAAACTATTTCTGAATATAATAGAAAATCGATAACTAAATTCCGAACATCAAATTTACGTTTACCAATCGAAACAGGACGCTGGTATAATATCCCAAGGGAAGACAGAAAATGCAATTTTTGTGGGAACGGGATTGGGGATGAATTTCATATTCTGTTCTTATGAATGTGAAAATGAAATTGTTGTAATATTAAGAAACAAGTATATTATAGAATCCATCCATCTTATTTTAAACTTGTAGGTCTACTCTCAATTTGTAACTCTCGATTATATTAAAAAAAAGTATCTATGTTTATAAGAAAAATTGCAGCGTTATTATGAATTTGTATATTATATGTATAAAGAATATTTGTCATAACTTTTATGAAGTATGTTTGTATTAACTATGCTGTTTGTCATTTGTTTACTCCGTCATGTTAATCAACATTATTTTGTTATATTTGACCTCATGTTACACGTTTATATGTGTCTGAGTGTTTTCTCAATAAACTGTTCAAACTATAAACTATTGATAACATGATTTTTTTTTGGAAATATTCTATGAAAAGCATTAAAATTTAAGAGCCATAAATTTGAAAATAAAAGCCAAAATTTTATACATTTATCGTTTACCCTGAAAAAGAAAAAAAAATATTTAAAGATGAACGAGGAAGAACTTTGAAATGAAATGATTCGAAAGACAAAAAATGAAACGAATCTTAAAAAGGTTAAAAAAGCAAAAAATATTTTATACATTTATCATTTACGCTGAAAAAGAAAGAAAAATAGAATTAGATATACATGATAAAGTAGAAAAAGGCAACAGGCGTGATCTATATAATTAAACGTGAAATTGAAGTCGTTAAATTTAAATTTAAAATTGTCTCGAAAATATGAATGAGGAAGATTAACAATAAACTTTGAAATGAAATGATTCGAAAGACAAAAATGAAGCGAATCTTAGAAAGGTTATACGTATCTGAATATCATTCTTTCATACTTTTCTTTGTTGAATCATGGTGCTGTTGGTGTCTCAAGTTGGTACCCTTCCTTACAAATCGAATAAAAACCACAAAACAACAAGACCTATATATTGCCCTACCTAAACCTTACAAAAACAATGCAAAAAGCTAAAACATGGGGACTAACTTGAGGCTAACTATCTAAATGGCTGATTATAACTAACTGTAAGGAAAGTGCAATGAAATTTAAATACAGCATAACATTAGTTTTCTAACAGGAGATTCTCGTTTTTCTTACGTAGTCCCTGTCAAAAAAGCACAACTAACTGTATGTCGGAAGAGGCTAACTATCTAAATGGCTGATTATAAGGAAAGTGCAACTGAAATTTAAATACAGCATAACATTAGTTTTCTAACAGGAGATTCTCGTTTTTCTTACGTAGTCCATGTCAAAAAAGCACAACTAACTGTATGTCGGAAGAGGCTAACTATCCAAATGGCTGATTATAAGGAAAGTGCAACTAAATTTTAAATACAGCTTAACATTAGTTTTCTAACAGGTGATTCTCGTAGTCCCTGTCAAAAAAACACAACTAACTGTATGTCTGAAGAAATTTAACTGAAATTTGTGTAGAGTCTGATTGTGTAAGAGGATGACCGTTTGGTTGGAACGTTCTGCAGAGACGATTGTAAATGATGATGGACTTTTATTCCTGTTTTTTCCCAGTATTGTTTAAAAACCGGAACATGTTAACTGTAATGTAAGCGGGATGGTTTGATTGGAAATGCCTGTACAAAGTCAGGATCATTACGGTTTTCCAATTTTTCCGGTTGTTGACTGATTTTGCCTGTTTATAATTTTTACCCTTATTTAAATAAAGCAGAAAGTTAGTTATTTGACAGGAGATTCTCGTTTTTCTTACGTAGTCCCTGTCAAAAAAACACAACTAACTGTATGATTAAAGAAACAGATTTTACTAAAAATGAAGCGCCAAGAGATGACAATAGCTCACATGACTCTTTGGTGAAAATTTGATGAAAAAAGGGCAATAACTCCAAAACGGGTAATGGAATTTACATCAAAATTGCAGGGTATGTAGATCTTGACATGCTGAACATGTTTGCAGTTTAAACAACATCTATCCCATAGTTTTTGAAATAAAGGATGAAAAGTATTAAAATTTTGAAAATTTGATGGAAAAATGGCAATAACACCAAGATTTACTTCAAAATTGCAGGGTAGGTAGATCTTGACATGCTGAACATGTTTGCAGTTTGAATTTAACATCTATCTCTTATAGTTTTTGAAATAAAGGACGAAAAGTACAAAATATGCCTAATTTGCATAAATCGGTATAAATCGGCTGAACGAAAAATTTCACAGAAAAACCCGTAATATCTGTTAAACTACTCATTGCCATGTAGCTGCAGTTAAAATTTGAGCTGATTTTGACTTATACTAAAGCAGCAATAGACAATTGAAATTTCTTTCCCCCCTTTTCTATTTTTAGCCTGGCGGCCATATTGGTGTAAAGTCGGAAACACCGGACACAATTTGGAAGGGGGCCATCCAAGGACCATTCCACCAAAGTTTGGTTGCAATTGGCCCAGTAGTTTCTGAGGAGAAGATTAAAATGTGAAATGTTGACGGACGGACGACGGACGAAAAGTGATGGCAATAGCTCACATGACCCTTAGAACATACATATATTTAATCAAATAAAATATTTTAAGCATTACTTTTCAATTAAAAATTATTTATTTTTAGTTTACGTAAAAAAAATAATTTCCGTTAATTTAGTAACTTTCTTATTAATAAAGGGATTTTATATTTTTGAAATTGAATATTAAACCTTACAAGCTAAATATATCTAATTTACAAACATTTTAAGTATTACTTTTAAATAAAAAAAATTGTTTTCGTTTAAAGTCTGTTTTTTTTTTATTTTATTATTTCCACTCAAATATGACCGACTACCTAATTTTTTTTATTAACAGTGATATTTAATTGCTTTATAATTTATTTAACTCTGTTCTTTTACTTTTGCATTTTACTATATAAGCAGTGTACCACGTGCAGATCAGCACTAAGACAGTCTATTATCAATGTACATTTTGTATGTCCGAACCCACGAAACTTTTCTTTTTCTCACGAGAAATAACTAAATAAACTGTTTAAAAATTACCTTTAGATGGACTAGTAGCAGTACTATAATTATTATATGTGGTATGAAACCACTGACCAGTGAGAAAATTCCTCTCAGGCCACCAATTGGCGGTATGATACTGCTAACCAGTGAGATAATTTAAAAAGGTTATTTAAATTACTGTAAGATTAAAGAAACAGATTTTACTAAAAGTGAAGCGCCAAGTGATGGCAATAGCTCACATGACTCTTTGGTGAAAATTTGATGAAAAAAGTGCAATAACTCCAAAATGGGTAATGGAATATACTTCAAAATTGCAGGGTATGTAGACCTTGACATGCTGAACATGTTTGCAGTTTAAGCTGAACATCTATCTCATAGTTTTTGAAATAAAGGACGAAAAGTATTAAATTTTGATGAAAAAAGGGCAATAACTCCAAAATGGATTATGGGATTTACTTCAATATTGCAGGATATGTAGATCTTGACTTGCTGCACATTTTTGAAATTTAAACTTAACCTCTATCTCTTATAATTTTTGAAATAAAGGATGAAAAATATTTAAATTTTGAAAATTTAACAAAAAAAGGGCAATAACTCCAAGATGGGTAATCAGATTTACTTCAAAATTGCAGGGTATGTAGACCCTGACATGGTGAACATGTTTGCAGTTTAAACTGATCATCTATCTCTTATAGTTTTTGAAATAAAGGACAAAAAGTATTAAAATTTTGAAAATTTGATGAAAAATGGCAATAACTCCAAAATGGGTAATCAGATTTACTTTAAAATTGCAGGGTAGGTAGATCTTGACATGCTGAACATGTATGCAGTTGAATTTAACATAATCTCTTATAGTTTTTGAAATAAAGGACGAAAAGTACAAAATATGCCTAATTTGCATAAATCGGCTGAACGAAAAAATTCACAGAAAAAGCCGTAATATATGTTAAACTACTCATTGCCATGTAGCTGCAGTTAAAATTTGAGCTGAGTTTGACTTATACTAAAGCAGCAATAGACAATTGAAATTTCACCCCCACCCTTTTCTATTTTTAGCTTGGCGGCCATCTTGGTTTGAAGTCGGGAACACCGGACACAATTTTGGAAGGGGTGATCCAAAGACCATTCCACCAAAGTTTGGTTGCAATTGGCCCAGTAGTTTCTGAGGAGAAGATTAAAATGTGAAATGTTGACTGACGGACGACGGACGAAAGGTGATGGCAAAATATAGCTCACATTACCCTTAGAACATACATATATTTAATCAAATAAAACATTTTAAGCATTACTTTTCAATTAGAAATTATTTCTTTTTAGTTTACGTAAAAAAAAAATTCCGTTAATTTAGTAACTTTCTTATTAATAAAGGGATTTTATATTTTTGAAATTGAATATTAAACCTTACAAGCTAAATATATCTAATTTACAAACATTTTAAGTATTACTTTTAAATAAAAAAAATTGTTTTCGTTTAAAGCCTGTTTTTTTTTTTTTTTTTTTTTATATTTCCACTCAAATATGACCGACTACCTAATTAGTCATTGACATATCATGTTTGTTGAGCTTAATTACATACCTATTGTTTCATCGCTAAATCGACACCTAACATTGAACATGTTTTAATGTTTTTTTTTATTAATAGTGATATTTAATTGCTTTATAATTTATTTAACTCTGTTCTTTTAATTTTGCAATTTACTATATAAGCAGTGTACCTCGTGCAGATCAGCAATAAGACAGTCTATTATAAATGTACATTTTGTATGTCCGAACCCACGAAACTTTTCTTTTTCTCACGAGAAATAACTAAATAAACTGTTTAAAAATTACCTTTAAATGGACTAGTAGCAGTACTATAAGTATTATATGTGGTATGATACCGCTGACCAGTGAGAGAATTTAAAAAGGTTATTTAAATTTCGTAAATTCGGTCGTCAAATAATACCTGTAAATTTTAGTAACTTTCTTATTAAAAGTGATATTTCAAAACTGTTTTTTGAACAAAGATATTTATATTTCAGGCATAATAATGCAATTTTCCGGTTGTTGACTGATTTTGCCTGTTTATAATGTTGTTATTACCCTTTAAATAAAGCAGAAAGTTAATTATTTAACAGGAGATTCTCGTTTTTCTTACGTAGTCCCTGTCAAAAAACACAACTAACTGTAAGATTAAAGAAACAGATTTGACTAAAAATGAAGCGCCAAGTGATGGCAATAGCTGACATGTCCCTTTGGTGAAAATTTGATGAAAAAAGGGCAATAACTGCAAAATGGATTATGGGATTTACTTCAATATTGCAGGATATGTAGATCTTGACATGCTGCACATTTTTGAAATTTAAACTTAACCTCTATCCCTTATAGGTTTTGAAATAAAGGATGAAAAGTATTAAAATTTTGAAAATTTGATGAAAAAATGGCAATAACTCCAAAATGGGTAATCAGATTTACTTCAAAATTGCAGGGTAGGTAGATCTTGACATGCTGAACATGTATGCAGTTGAATTTAACATATATCTCTTATAATTTTTGAAAGAAAGGACGAAAAGTACAAAATATGCCTAATTTGCATAAATCGGTATAAATCGGCTGAACGAAAAACCCGTGCCATGTAGCTGCAGTTAAAATTTGAGCTGATTTTGACTTACTGTAAATTCAGAAACTATTGCGATGTTTTTATTATTGCAAAAAATTCGACTGATGTAAAATCGCTATAATTAAATCTCGCATTTCGGAATCATAAGTATCCATTTGTACTGGAGGACTTCATGCTCCGCAATAATAAATGAACGCAATAATTTCCGAATTTACAGTATACTAAAGCAGCAATAGACAATTGAAATTTCATCCCCCCTTTTTCTATTTTTAGCTTGGCGGCCATCTTGGTTTGAAATCGGGAACACCGGACACAAATTTGGAAGGGGGCTATCCAAGGACAAAGTTTGGTTGCAATTGGCCCAGTAGTTTCTGAAGAGAAGATTAAAATTAACTAGTAGCAGTACAGTATTATATGTGATATGATACCGCTGACCAGTGAGAGAATTTCTCTCTCGCCGCCAATTGGCGGTATGATACCGTTGTCCAATGAGAATTTAAAATCGGTCGTCAACTATTAAAAAAGTTATTTAAATCTCGTAAATTCGGTCGTCAAATAATACCCGTAAATTTTAGTAACTTTCTTATTAAAAGTGATATTTCAAAATTGTTTTTTGAACAAAGATATTTATATATCAGGCATAATAATGCAATTTCAAAATTTATATTCGGGAAATTTTATATGCATTTCGTAAATTCAGAAGAAGACAAATAATATCCATAAATTTTCTTATTAATGAACAGATTTTACATTTTGAAACTGAATTCTAAACCGTAGAACATATATATTTAATCAAATAAAATATTTTAAGTAATAAAGTTTTAATTAAAAGCTATTTATTTTTATTTTACGTAAAAAAAATAATGCTCTGGCTCACGATGACCAAACAGGGATTCAGCCAGATAATTTTCTCGCGAATTGCCCAACTTCAAATGCCTGTCATTTTTTTATATTAAGCATGATAATTGCATTCTGTAAAAACTGTAAACGTCAAACCATTTTTTTATCGGGACCCCCCAGGGACCAAAACATAGTGGTTATATATAAAGTATATTTAATTCCCAATATAGTTATTGACCACTATTTTTGGTCCCTGAGGGGTCCCGATGAAAAAAAAAATGGTTTGACGATGTGACAAAATTCTTACTCTCACTGGTCCGTCATTTTTTTATCTCTTAACCGATTTTAACAAACTTGGGCTCAAATGAAAGATAAATTATTATTCTTTCGAAATATAATTTAATCATGATGGTCCCTTCCCGGTCCTCATAGGTCCCATGGCCAAAAATGCCACAGAAACCACTGGGGGAGCAGGAGGAATGCCTACCACCTCAGGAGCTCCACCCACCTCGGGTGGGGTAGCCTCCTCAAGTGTTGCAGGGGGATTCCAAGGAGGAAAACCAAGATGCAGATCAGACGACTCTGGCACTACCCTGTGCCCAAAACCCTCCAACAAGTGCAAAACCTCAGCCCTAGTGAAGGTGGCCTGGGAGGGAAAATGGTCTGAACGGGGATTAAAATATAAATACCTTCTTAAATATGCATTACCTGAATCAGTGCTACGATAACACTCCGCCCTCTCCTCAGCTGTAAGGTGCATACCTCTGCATACATGTTTATGTAGACACGCACCCAAATACTCATAGCAAAAAATGCACATAACTGACTTGCGGATACGAACCTTGCCCTTAGGGGGCGTATTCTTAACAAAGGATACATCTTGAGACACATCTGACATGATGAATTAGATGTCTTCTGGAATTTCTGGAATGCCTACAAGAAAATGAGAAAAGTCATTTTCATCATCTTGGTAACCTTTACTCGACATTGAAAACCCAATAAATTGGGAAGTCGGTAATTGTAAAATGAATCATTTCAACAAATAAATCGTTCAATAAATAATGTATTGCACAATTATCAGTTGTTAGTATAAAGGGAAAAAGGGGCCTTCTATGCTTGCAATGCCTGTTTATACCTGTTAGGAATTTGTGCAATGGGAGCGCCATCATTCCTCCCTATCTTAGAAGGCTTAGAATTACTTGCATATCAACAAAATCAATCATACCGTTATCTCAGTAAGAGAAAGTCGTATGTGAGTGTTTACCTCCCGTAATGAATCCAGCTAACACAGAACATAGGCGAGTAGAAGGGGTGCAATGCTGGTTAATATGTTAGTACAGTACAGCATACAATGATAAATGCTGAGCATAATCTGGATGGTCTGCTAATTAACCCCAAGGTAATAAACAGGGCCATAAAATACCTGATAAGTAACTTGCCACTTATTCACTCTTATGCAATACAATTATTACCTTAATGAAAAAGAAAAGAAAACACACACATATTCAACTAGATTCCTAAATTAAATACATATATATATATATATATTTTTTTTGTGTGAAATGTTCAATGGTTAAAATTAAAATTACTATAAAAAAAATTCACAAATATTCTTTTTTTTTTAAAATAATTTACTGCTTTTGTTAGTACAAACGAGAGGATCCCAGGAGCCTGTAATTGCTCACCTGGATCAAAGCTGCATTCAATAACAACGCAACTGCACTATGATGGCCATCTTGGTGGGAGAGCGTGACTGTCGGACACAATTTGGAAAAGGATCATAGAATGACTATTCCATCAAAGTTTGATTCTAATTGAGCTACTGGTTTCAGACAAGATGGTTTGTATGTGAATTTCCCATAGGGTCCTATGTTAAAGTGCAGTCATCTTGGTCAGAGGGCGGGACCACCAGACACAATTTTGGAAGAGGACCATCCAATGAATATTTTATCAAAGTTTGGTTCCAATTGAGCAATTGATTCCAGACAAGAAGATTTTTATGTGAATTTCCCATAGGGTCCTATGTTAAGCTATGTTCGGCTGTGGGGACCATCTTGGTCGATAGATCTTGACATACTGAACATGTTTGCAGTTTAAACTTAACATCCATCTCTTATAGTTTTTGAAATATAAGACGAAAAGCATTAAAAAAAATTATGGAAAAAAGGGCAGTAACTCCAAAATGGGTAATGGGATTTACCTCAAAATTGCAGGGTAGGTAGATCTTGACATGGTGCATATTTTTGCAGTTTAAACTTCACATCTATCTCTTATAGTTTTTTAAATAAAGGACGAAAAGTATTAAAATTTTGAAAATTTAATGAAAAAAGGGCAACAACTCCAAAATGGTTAATGGGATTTACCTCAAAATTG
>MJUT01046576.1:694446-752456 GCA_002080005.1 Gigantidas platifrons | reverse complement strand
AAAGGTATAAGCGTGAAAGGCGTATACGCGGTGTAAGGGGATAAGCGTAAAAGGCGTATATGCGTGGTAAAGTATTAAAACTGAAGCTAAAAGACCTTAAGTTTGCATAAATAATTAGGAGAATTCGGTCATGGGATGTACTTAATCTGAACTCCATCATTTTACCATTGTTTTAAACATCAGGGCCCAGTTGTACAAAAGTGTCGTTAGGCTAACGCAGTCGTTAAACTGTCGTTCGCGAATCGTTAAAATTTAACGCCGTCGTTAAATTTTGTTCAAATTTTTTTTTTAGTTAAAAAAGTTGTTAAATTTAATTACATTTTGACCCTGGATTAAATCTTAACGACGTGTTAAATATGGCCGCCTTTGCTCAGTCCCATGTTCCACATCGACGCAGAGAAAGGTATTTTCGAAATAAAGATGTCCTCGCCCTTGATTTTACAGAAGAACTCCGAGAAAGATACAGATTTGGCAGGAAGAGCATTATGTTTTTGTCAGATCTGGTTAGGAATGACCTAGAAAGAGAAATTAGAAGGAACCATGCCCTCACAGTGGAGCAGCAAGTCATGATTACGTTGAGGTTTCTGGCCAGTGGCAATGTCTTGCAAGTGATTGGAGACACACTAGGTATAGCACATTTTATTTCAAAACACATGAATAAATGAAAACAATAAATATCTCTTTGAAAACAGTTTGATAAAGAAGCATATTTCAAGTTGAATCTATTAAAAAGGTTTCACTGTAGTATATATATGATATTATTTGTTGATACTTAGTATAAAATGAAAAAAATACATACGTTTTGCCTGTTTTTGAGTGTTTATAGCTAGCCGGAACTTTTTTTTTTTTCAAATTTGAGTACTTGTAAGTGATTTTTTTTTAAATTAAAGGTTTGGACAAAGGGACAGTTTCAAGGGTTGTTAAGCCTACTATTGAAGCACTGTGCTCAAAAAGGGATCGGTTTCATCAAATGACCACAGTCAGACGCCCAAAGGAACAAGATCAAGGCCGACTTTTTCACAGTCGGAGGTTTTCCCAACGTAATCGGCGCAGTTGATGGCACACATGCCCGCATTCAAGCCCCACATGAAGATGAGTCCTCGTTTGTTAACAGGAAAGGCTTTCACAGCATAAATGTGCAGGCTATTTGTGATGCAAAGGGCAAAATACTTGTCTAGAATTACTGTTACATTCAGTTCACCTTGAACTTAAACCCCTTACAACATTGAAATTGAAACACTAAATTTAGAATGAGTTATAGTCTGTATCAAAATAATGCAAGCACCTGCTCCAAGAATGTACTTATCACACTTATCAGTAATTTTCGGCACCCAAAAGAAAAAAAAAATTGTAGCCATCAAAATATCCTGATCCTAGGATCAGTAGACGAGGTTTAAAAATCCCCCCTCCTTTGTCATGCAAGATTTACTGTTTAAACTTGGACATATTGATTTTCAAATGTTTCTGTACTAGGCTTTTACAAAAACATAGGAAAGCTAAAAATCTTTAATATTTTTTTCTATTTTGTTACCCTTTAAAATCAAAGCAACAATTGTTTAAATTGAAATAAAACACGGACCTGAAACTTTTTACTGAGCAGTTGTGTGTGCTTGTAATAGAAAGTAAATTAAATCAGTGTCCTGAAATATCAAAAAGTTAAAATTGTGTTGTACCACAAGTAGTATTTTACATTCCAAGATTTTTTTTTATACAGGGAAGAGATAAACTTCACAATTGATTAAGCAGGTGCTCTTGTTTCACTTTAAAGTGTTTACACCTTAATACTGGAGACACATAATGCCTTAATTGGCAATTATGTTTACTGTTTATTTAGCTAAAAAATAAGTCAAGGTTAACCAACTTTCTTTTACAGGAAAATTTACCAATATCGATGCATCTTAGCCAGGCAGTTCCCATGATGCCCACATATTTAGAACTTCACAGGTAAGTCTTGTTTCTTATCTTATTACAAGCATGAAATTGTTGTTAGAAAACTAACAAAATTTCAATTTCTCTTTTTTATACATACTTTTTTCCTTTAAGAATGCAATTGTCTCCTTTAAAAGTTAACATAATAGTCAAAACAATGGAGGAATATAAAACAACAATCACTTATTAGACATGGTGTAGCGAGAGGGGCATCCCGTGTCTCATAGAGACACTTTCTTGTTTTATCCAAAGCTTACATGATTAAATTATAATTGATTAAATGGGAAATAACGATGTCTGATGAAAAGAATATTGATTTGTCCAATTCATTCCAAACAATACAAGTTCAAATACTGCACAACATAGCAATAAAAAGGAACGAGCCTTTGGTAGATAATGATCAGGGTGACCACCGTGATGATCAACCTCAAATTCCACCTTTTAATGGACAACAGGATGGACGGGGGATACGTTTTCACTTTGCTGAATCCTTTTTTGCTTAAAAATCATGCTTAAATCTGCTTAACTAACACCTGATTATTGATAGTGAATACACATAAATGTTTACTTTGTCTGTTATTTTCTTATGTACTGCTAGTAATATTGATTGATTTGATATATTTCTTTTTTGATTTGTCAGCTTGTCTAAGTAGAATAATGTTGCATTATTTGTAAAAATCAACATTTTGAATAAATCTTCACAATTTCAAAGAGTGAGTGATTATATTGTTTAATTCCAAGTAAAACATTTTCAGCTATATAATGGCGAGAACATGATCCCAGATGAGATAACAATATATAATGATGTCCACTTAGTAATAGACCAACAGGCTAAGCTGAATTTTTGTATTGCTTAGTCATAGAAGACAACATATTGTTTTTTTAAACAACAGTACACCAGTAGAAATGTCGCTCCACCCAGACACATTATTCTGATTCTGAGCCAGTCAGTCTTTGTTCATACTCCTTAATCTTACATGATTCACATGGAGGCAAGGCACAACTACCAATTTTATAGTCTCTGCATTGATATAACCACTATATATCGGATTGTGGTTAGTATGTTTAACAATTTTTTATATTAAGATAAATTGCTGCAAAAATAAGTGTTGGTCATATCTTTTTGTCCTGATATGGAATCATTCTGAAAAATAATTCTCATTGTAGGGCAAAAACCCTACAAGTTTAGTTGATATAATAAATGTATTTTACATCATGGAATAAAATGAACAAATGTTTGTTCTTTCAGGAAAGGGGAAATAGTATAAGGTAAACAAAACACACATAAGAGTTCAATTACCATACGCCACGATATAGCTGAAATATTGCTAAAGTTTGCGTTAAACACCAATCAATCAATCAATCAATCAATCACCATATGGGATATTTAAAAGATCATAACAACAAAATCAATTGAGTGCGGCAAACAAGGCAAGTTGTGAACCAGTTAAACCGCCATTTCCTTGGTCTTGTGACAGTTGTTTTAAAAGTTCAATCTGAAGTATTGTCTTTTCCTTGACCAATTTCTGCTCCTCCAGCTGTCCTCTTACTTGACACTGCAGATCGTATACATCTTCCTGTGTAGCCCGCTTACGTTTTGTGACGGGTCTGCTTACATATTTCCCAACTGTACTTGTAGAGGGTTGCTGTTGTACTGGACAATCAAACTAGCTATTAACCTTATATCAAAACAAATCACAAGCATTCAGTAAATTTATATCCAATTAATACTACACATACAATAAAAATTAGTTTATTAGGAAACTTTACTAAAAAAAGGTTTTAATTTTACGTTAAACCATACTAATGTCCAGTACTATATAAAGATGGATAACTCTACAAATAAATGTCTACAGTTATGCAACTATTTTTACAGAAACTCATTGGCATCACTTAATATTTATGGTAATATGCTTTCATATGTTAATGAATTCTTAAGTAATAGAACATTACAAGTTAAAATTAACAATACTTTTTCAGAGATACATATAGTCCAAAATGGTACTCGTCAAGGTAGGCAACCTTAAAAATATGCTTGTTTGCAGTTTTCTGACTATACCGTCTGACTGATCGGTAGGTAGGATTTTTATTTTATTTTATAAGCCATTAGAGACCTATTATATGATAAAGGCTTATAAAAAGAATTCAAAGAGAAACATGTAAGAATCATATTCAGATCAACAATATAATGGAAAATAAACTTTTTATTAACAGTTTTGAACAATATGAAGTTTGGATATGTTCAAGAGAGAAAGTATTGCAATGAGTGTGGACAGCTTCCTAAAGGAGCATACTCATTACAAGAGAAGAAAGTAAAGGGTTCTTTCATTGAAATTACATATTTTGTAAACCAACCATTAAATTTCTCTGCATTTCTCATAGGTTTTGATGGTTTCTTTGTGATTGATTGTCCTTCCATCAGAATAGAAAATGCATTGCGTGTGTTGTCAGCATTTTTTCCAGTCTCATCATTTTCGTCTACATGTCGGTATATTGTGAATACTGCATATTTCAAGCTACGGTCAACGTTTTTTTTACAACTGAAATAGGTTCTTTGAAGTCCGGCTCGAAACATTCCGATCCCGACTTATTGGAAACTGTGAGCGTGATCATATCAGTTTTGTGCAATTCAACTTCGCCGTCTACGACTTCTTCAAACACGTCGTGCCATGTACTAGACTGTTGAAACTAATACAGACGATTAACAACTACACATTTTGTTTTACTCGTCGTCTTGATCTTAACGGTTGACGAAAGCGTAAAACGTTCTTCCATGTTTTACATTAACATGGAAACTGACAACTTCACATTGTGCTTTTTTGAGAAACAATCTGATAAACGCTTGACGGGAATACGAAAAAAATACGAACATCGTGAAGCTTGTAATTGACCATGATTATTTTAACCGATAAATTCATATCGGCACCGAAACGGAATCCAAAATCCGGAAAACGATCGATCAGCAAATAAAAAAAAATTTTGAATGGTAATAGCAATAAAATTGTTCCGGTCGGAAAACTGCAAACACTATTTTAATTTAGGTCTTAGTCCGACACTTTTTAATATTATGGTCAATGATCTTTCATCTTGTAAAAAAAACTGAAATTTCTCAGTTTGCAGATGGAGCAATATGGAAATCGGGTTCAAATTCAAAATACCTACAAAATAAAATACAGCAAGATTTAGAAAATATTAATAAATGGTGTTCAACTTGGGGATTTTATTATCACCAATTAAAACGGTATGCATTATTTTTTCCAGGAAACGAAATTTAGGTACATTTGTATTAAAATTTGTACACATATACTTCAAAATTGTGAAGGAAGTTAAATTCCTTGGCTTAATATTTGATAATAAATTAACTTGGTTAAGCCATATACATTATATTCAAACAAAATGTAGTAAAATACTCAACTGTATAAGGTGCTAACAGTCACACGCTACGAACTATGTATTGTGCATTAGTACTGTCAAAAATAGATTATGGCTGTGAAGTATATAATTCGGCAATACATGCAGTCAAAAAATATTAGATAGTATACAACTACAAAGCCTAGGTTCTATGAAAAAGGCCTCCCTATCGAGTTTACAAGTCGAAAGGGGTGACCCCCCCTATCGAGTTTACAAGTCAAGAGGGGTGACCCCCACCCTATCGAGTTTACAAGTCAAGAGGGGTAACCCCCCATGAGGAACGAAGGAAAAGCCTAATTGTAAAGTCCTTTCTCAATATTTGTAGTTTTGACAATTCCCACCCCACAAAAATTAGTCTAGAAGATAATGTAATGTTTAGTTTTTATAATAAAAATATAAAATCTAAGCAAAAACCATACACCCCAATGCTTATGTGATATTGGTTTGTGTTAAAGAGTCCTTGCTATATATGTTTTGTTGTTCAAATTTATTTAGATTTCAAGTCTGTGTATTTCACTCCTGTGTATAGTATGGTACTTATATTACACACCAACACCGACAATAACTTTTTTCTATAATGACGTTTCGTGTTAATGTGATATTTTTTGTGTTAGAAAGCCCTTGCTATATATGTTTTCTTGTTCAAATTTACTTGGATTTCAAGTCTGTGTATTTCACTCCTGTGTATATTATGGTACTTATATTACACACTAACAAAGACAACTACAACAGAAGAAAAAAAGTCTTATCAAAACCAGGAGAGAGACCAGAAAACAAATGTATAGATAAATCCAGGAACGTTGGGATGACTTCAAACATGACGCATTATTTGCGAACATGGTGAAATTCAAAAGTAAAGAAGCGGCATCCCAAGAAGTTATCTTGTTTTAAAAGTGTTGACGTATGCTGTATGTATTTACTTTGCTCCATACCCATTATGCATGCAAATTGTTTTTTTTCTGTACCTACACTTCATAATATCAAAAATGAGACAAAAACAAAACAAACTTGGTGAGCATATATTTTATTGATTATGTAAACACCATGTTACTTCATTATGTCATTCTTCTTATCTTTCCAGATATGTGCCCATCTTTTCAATTTCAGGAGATGATGACCACTCCAAGCCTTTCTCAGAAGTTTTTGGTACAGAGACCACAGAGGAGCATATGCTATCAAGAAATAAATCCATTCTACATTCACATGACATACCTTTTTCACCATCAGCCCGAACTGCAAGAACTGTTCAAATGTCTGTAAAGTGCATTGATTGTGATAAACCAAGAGTGGTTTTTTCTGCCTCAAAACTTGATACAAACGAGAAAAAATGTTTATCACGCATTGTCCAATTGTATGAATATTCTTGTGGTAGTGTATTACTGGATAAAAAAACCATGGACAATCAATTCACTGTTGGAAAAAGTCTTTGTACGAAAAAAATTAACTTGTAATTCCTTACTTCAGTGCCAAGTGTTTTGTGAATGTTTGCATTCATTGTGGGGGTATTGATAGGCTTAAAATTGAGGAGGGTTCTTATCCTGTTTGTGGGAGATGTGCTGAAAAATCTGAAAATTAAAAAAAGTCCTAAAAAGAAAAAGAAATCTCGCTTCTGAGAAAAACAAAAAGAGGAAACAATGGACATTGTACTGAGAATGACTTGTTTGAGAAATAAAACATGGGATTGTGAGATCTATTCTTTTATTTTGTAGCCAATGCAATGCATGAAAGAACAAACACAATTAATCCTGTCATTAAGAGTAGGGTTAAACGCTGATTTCTAGAACAAAGGAAACAATTTATTTCCTTTGATCTTCTTTCATTCTTAATTTGGTCTTTATGTCATAGATTCCAAAATTAGTGATCTATATAAAATTAAACAATTTAAAGAGTCATTAGCGGAATATTTAGAAGTCATCCTTATTTTGGTCTTTGTGTCGTAGATTCCAAAGTTATTGATCTATTTAAAATTAAGCAATTTAAGAGTCATTAGCGGAACAATTTATTATAAATTTTGAGTTTTAAGAATATACATATATACATATTATAATATTGTCATGATAATAATGTGGAATGTATTTCAACCTTAATTCTGAAAAGATTTTAACGAATGTCTTTTAACTTTAATTTGATTCTAATACATAAAGGTGAATTGTTTTTCAAGTTTCCGAGTTGACTGAATTTTTTTTAGATATATATATATATATGTATCAATTTATGTTGTAAAGATTTTTATTCAACAATATGGATTTAACAACCGAACAGTATGATGCATTTGGTTTCTTGTCTAAAAATAAAATGTACGACTGAATACGTTCAAATATCTTGAACCCCCATCCCTCCTTTGTACGGCTGCGAATACTGAATACGTTAAAATATCTTGACATAGGGCAATAACCCCCACCCCTCCTTTCATAAAACAAAATACAACTCAATATATAGCGATGGTGTCACCCTCATTGACCCTTTCAATGCAGTGAGGATCAAGAAACGAACGACCATCATGTGATTAGTAAGATTAAAAAAAAACAGGAAACGATACCGATCGCATGAATTTGTAAGTGTTTTAACTAATTAAACATTTTATTAATTATATAAAATAGATAAAATATATTTGATATTATAATGGTTTATTAAATATTTTATGTTTCATACCTCAGATAAATGCTTAGTAACTATATTAGAATTGATCATGGCGACCAGTTGTAGTGGTGGAGGAAGCCGGAGAGACCCACCGACCATGGGCAAGCAACTTTATCACTTGCGGTTGTGAGTCGAGTGCACCTTTTTTGTAATTTACAAAGCCGGGCGCGAACCCACGCCGTATTGGTGATAGGCTTGTTTGAGTTGTTAGATCCAGCCACCCGGGCCCTCTGAATCCAATAAAAACATATTTGATCATTTGGAATTGAAATCTCTAAAGACCTGGTTGCTGAAAAGACTCGAGGAACTCAATGGTCAATTAAATTAACAGAGTCAAGGTCATATGAGAAGATTCAAGGCAATCAATGATGACTTATCCACAGGGTAAGTATATAATAGTTTGATTTGTCATATCTTTTGGTAGGTTAAAAGAGCTCTATGATTGACCAATTGATATTGAACCTACAGAGTAGTGTGTTATGATGTGACTTGTCAGAAGACATGCGATAGGTTTAATGAGTCATCTGATAGTTATGACAATTTTGAATTTCTGAATCCAATGATTGATTGATTTGATTTTTGGTGTTTAACGCCACTTTCGACAATATTTCAGCTATATCATGGTGACCAGTTTTAGTGGTGGGGGAAGCCGGAGAGAACCACCGACCATGGGCAAGCAACTGGTAAATTTTATCACTTGCGTCTGCGAGTCGAGTGCACCCTTTTTTTGTCATTTACAAAGCCGGGCGTGAACCCACGCCGTATTGGTGATAGGCTTGTATGAGTTGTTAGATCCAGCAACATTTACATGTAACTGGACATTTACCACGAGTAACACGGCACATGGAACCTCTTACCCTTCAAAGCCCTCGATTTCAACCCAGTTTTTATGTTTGTCTGTTTTTAGTATCATTATTTTGCCAAGTTTTTGATTTATTTTTGGATGATGTCTTGGTGTCTTTTACTCCACAATTGAGCTTTTATACAAATGTTGATAGTACATAAAATATATCATTGATACAAAAATGACTTGGAAATAAACCTTATTCATTATGTATTGTCATTATTAGTTGTTCTTTTTATTTATTATTGAAAATGTCCAGAAATTTGGGATTTTTTATCAAATGTTAGTTGTCTGGCCCCAAAATGGACAAAAATGCTAAAATATTCTGAAAAATCACATTTATCAATAGTATCGAGTATATATTAGCAGAATATGATGAATCAATATGTGTTCGTGGGCCTAGTCCTTTGTATTAATCTGTTGGAATTCCTCCTTTAACTTGAATGCTTCTTTTTCAATTATATTTAAATTGTCCTGCTATGGTCAAACATTGATCGTCTACACTGAGTGCGGACAATTTCTTCACACTTGGTAAAATGTAATGTTGTGTGTGTTTAAAGGGTACATGTTTAGCCGGGATTTATGACTTGGACCGAGTCGAATTATTGACATTTTCCGTGCACGCCCCTTCTTCTGCTTATGAAGATACAAGATATCTTATTTCCAATTATGGACCAGAGGGACAATGAAATTAACAACAATTGATTGACAAATGTGTGTATATTTGACTCTGACCTTGATATGACCATGACAATTGGAAACACGAGCGCTGGCACCCGATGGTGCTCTTGTGAATATTTATATATATCATGCAACCACATCACAAGTACATGTCTGCTGCTGCTCTTGAATCGCCAGTCAAAATAATGGGGGCAAACCTTAGTCCTGGAAAGAACAATACTGTAGAGGTGTTGTTTGGCAAAAAAGTGCAATATAAATTGTGGCAAAAGAACTTTCTTTCAAAAAGCAGAAATCAGAACAAGCTGAAACAGTTGCAGAAGGAAAACCTTGGATGTCTTAAAAGAAGACAATGTTAACGTGAGTCCTTTTTCTTAAATGGCCTTATGTATGTTCTTCACCAAAACAGGGATTAACAGCTCTCTCCAAGTATCGGCCAAATTTGTTTTGTTCGTTGTAGTCTCAAAAGCAAATATCTTCCTTCAATTGGCAATTCTGCAATGACGAGATTGCGACTTTATTTTGTGGGAACAGGGAGAAGTTTCTATTTGTCCACCAGCCAGCTTGGCAAAGGCGCCTATTAATGCGCTATGGCAACGAGATCGCATTACGTCACGCAACAACCAAGTATGCCTTGCCGCTGTTTTCGCATATGAGAAGGTCTTTGATATTTGAAGTGTAAAATCCAATATTGTTCTGTTCGGCACCCATTTTTTGTAAATTGTACTTCAAGTCATTTACTAAATGATTCCAACACATAAGCACTGCACCGTTAGGAAAGTTATTCTCTATTGCATTAACAATTCCAATCTCTCTATCTGTCATGAACGGCACACATTTTTGTTGTTTATTTTCGGAAATATTGGGAACACAAAATCAAAAATATTTGAATATGTTGAATGCACATGCTTTTTCTTCCTTCCATCAATAAAAAAGCAACTGGCGTAATAGAAGAGTCTTCGAAGATGATGTTCTGGAATGCCAACAGAGATACGTAAAAATCACTAAGTTTAAATGTTGTATCACAAAAGTAGAAAGGTACAATTTTTGTACACTTGCTGAAATATCCATACGCATTTTTTGTTGTACGAAAATCAAAGTCTCTTACATAGTAAACCAGTGTTCTAGCTAGGATTTCAAAAGGGTAGGGTTCTACTTCTGAAAAGGGGACTTTTATGCGTAAACGTTGGCTGAAAAATGACACTTTAATGCGCAGATCTTCTATAGCTACCGAGTTAATATGGTCAGTACTTGATTCGTGCTCTTTAATTTTATCTAGTCTAAGTGACACACATCCTGTTGTAGCCCATACATTTTTCAGATTGTGTCTGGTACACAAGAAACACTTCATATTATTTTCAACACACTCAAGCCATGGTCGATTTAACTTCCAATTGTTATCAAAGCCCACTTTGTGACCACTATGTCTTTTTCTAGGAGTGTCAGGGGGGGTCTGAATCAGTTAATTTTCTATTTAATGGGTTAATCTGTGGTTCATTTACTTAAAAAAATAAAGATTGTTGCCTAGAAAACTATGAATTTCAATCCAAAGTAGAACAATATTTGATATAATTGATCTTAAATTTTTTTTTATACCAATGTTGTAAAGTTTTCCAAATATCTGTATTGTAATGGATGTCTATTTACGCATGTGTGTTATTACTACAGGTAATGTATAGAACTGGTTGTTGCTAAATATTGTCTTTGTTTCAGTTTAAGTAGACAAGTTTTTATTTGAGATTAAACTTAAGTGGTTTTATTGTGTTTTGATAATAAAATAATGTAAATGGCATATTAGATTTTGTTAATTTTGGTTTGTTTCAAGTACAAATGTATAACAAAGGGAAATAACTCATTTTTTATATCGACTTACGAAGTTGAAAAATACGATGTCAAACTTTTGTTTTCCTTTGCCACTTTCTTTCAAACGTCTTTTCCGGGAAGGCATTGTGAATGATATGAATTTCAAAGTTCGAATTTTTATAATTACNTTAATATCTCTTGTTGAGAGGTTTGCCAGTGTATATCCTGTAATATCAGGATGATCACTCTGACTTTGAAAAAAAGTTTCTTGTAAGCATATAATGTCAGGTGCATGTTTTTGTTTACTAAGAGACCAGATATATTCTGGTCCATGGGCATTAAAACCCTGACAATTCCAATGTACAATGTTTATTGAGTGCGACATTATGAATAGTAATATTTTTAAAATACATTGCGATATGAATGCACTTGAAAAATTTAAAAACATATATTTGTTCTACTTATATATCAATACAGAGCTAAATACTTAGTAAGCAGTTGATTTACATTTAGTTTGATGTCAAACATTTTGACAACTAAATCTGCTACATAATCAATTTTTGTTTTTGGATCGATCATTTTGGGTAACTTACCCAAAATAACTACCAAAAACAAGATGAGATTGTTAACATTTTCAATATCATTTTTATCTGGAACAAAGGATATGGTGTCTTTGTCTATTTTGTTTTTTGGTTTAATTACAGGTTTTGGTTTATTTTTTATATCTATTCTAGCCTGTTGTGGAGTACACTTTTCCACTAAGACTTTTTTCATAACAAGTGTTTTTTCTATTTTTTTGGGGCAGGTTTTACTATTGGAGGGGTGATCCCCTTTACAGTTTGCACATTTGGGTGTATCGGCAGTGCATTCTTTATTTTCATGCTGTTGTCCACATTTAAAACATACTTTGGGCTTGCTACAGTCTGATTGCATGTGACCAAACTGTTGGCAATTAAAACATTGAATTGGTTTAGGGACAAATATTTTTGTCTTGTATATCCTGAAACCAAGAGCTACTTTAACTGGGAGTTCTGGAACATTAAAATACAATTTGACAGTTCCTAATATCTGTATTGTAATGGATGTCTATTTACGCATGTGTGTTATTACTACAGGTAATGTATAGAACTGGTTGTTGCTAAATATTGTCTTTGTTTCAGTTTAAGTAGACAGGTTTTTATTTGAGATTAAACTTAAGAGGTTTTATTGTGTTTTGATAATAAAATAATGTAAATGGCATATTAGATTTTGTTAATTTTGGTTTGTTTCAAGTACAAATGTA
The DNA here is from genome assembly GCA_002080005.1 of Gigantidas platifrons. Lineage (NCBI taxonomy): Eukaryota > Metazoa > Mollusca > Bivalvia > Mytilida > Modiolidae > Gigantidas > Gigantidas platifrons. Next base: position 739,869 of record MJUT01046576.1, on the reverse strand, counting down.
TAACAAAGGGAAATAACTAATTTTTTATATCGACTTACGAAGTTGAAAAATACGATGTCAAACTTTTGTTTTCCTTTGCCACTTTCTTTCAAACGTCTTTTCCGGGAAGGCATTGTGAATGATATGAATTTCAAAGTTCTAATTTTTATAATTACCGTGAAATCTAATCAGAAAATCGATCGATATACGTTACATTAGTTAATGTTCTAAATTTAACTTTGACATATTCAAATTAGATAGGGGCGCTACAATGTAAACATGAAACAGTTGTTCGAAACGTGAACCAAACTGTCAACATATAAGCGACAAAAAATGAAAACACATATAAAAAGGGCACTCGTGTTTACGAAAAAGACATCCACGTTAGTCACAAAGGGCAGGGCGGGCGCTGCAAACACAATATCAATTTCTAGATATTGAAATATCCATACGCAAAATCCGCGTTGCAACAAAGAAATACTGATAGATGAGCAAACGTGCATACAAGTACCCGATATTGAGGGGGATTAATAATATATGAATGTTGTATGCATGCTCTTTCTGATATTTAAGTTACTCGCCCTCTTACAATTGACTCTATATGGACTATAGTTTTGTCTGGGCGGAAGGTTGCGACACATGTTGTCTAAAGCAGTGTCTTCCGGTTTACACGAGCGCTAGCATTAAACGATTCGATCGTTTAAAATGGAATTAAATAACCGTCACCAATTATATTTAAGACAAAATTGTTTGCCTTGATGCAATTAAAATAAATTTGTTTAAACTACCCGTTGAAAAGGAACTGTTTAGCATTGGTAAACGCAGTAACCATCTCCGTTGCAATAGAAACATTTAGTGCTCTCGTTCTTTTTTCCACCATAATATTATGATTGGCTATACACGTTACAGGCGGCTGTACCTGCTGCTCCTTTACTTCCAAGTGCTTCCTCTGAATATGTTACGCCAGGCCTACGAAAAAGATCAGATGTTATTGATTCGGAATCTGGATTTCTATAATAAGGACTTGTTCTTTGCGGCTGTCTAACCTATTCTCGCCTTTTTATCTTGGCACGATATTTCGCTTGTCTCATCATCTGTATTTTCTGTTATCCGGTCGTCCATGTATTCTTCAACTACGTCCCAGCCGTACTTATCCGCTATGTGGATTATCTTGTTCCGCTACTTCAATAACTTTTCAGCCTGTTAGGATATCATTCAATGTTTTGAGATGACCCCTGTTGTACAGCATTCATGTGGTAACTTCCCACTTGGTCTATTCCCATTTCGTCTACTGTTGAAAATTTAATAACTCTCATTTCGTCTACTTAATGAAATAGAGTCCTATAACATCTTTTAAATTAAAATTATAGTGTATTAGGGTTGTGATTGTGTATTATTTTTCTGTTCATGTTTTCATTCTCTATTCTATGAAATAATGTAAACCGAATACAATTCTCCCGAATTTCAAAACTGTTAATCACTAAAAACAGAGGAATATGTCACTTTTTTATAATCATTCCCATTGTTAATGTTACAAGCTCATTATTAAATATAATTATTTTTTTGTATCACCAAGCTTAAATGTATTTCATACACAACTTTGATTTGTTTTGTATAATAAATAAATATTTTATATAAAATTCAAAAATAGCTATACCCTTTAATTAAGAAAGTATATGAGATTGAATTTTTTTCAAATGTGTATAAATACATATCATAGCAATTTTAAATTGAAACTTTTAAACTTTTCCCATAATAGAGTGAAATTGTTTTTTATGTTGATTTTGTACATGTATATAAAATCCATAGAGTAGACCAAATGCAACACTATCATTTTTCTAGAGTAGACCAAATGGGAGTAAACCATTCATGTATCAGAAAATATCTCGGTAGTTAATAAAAAATGTAGATCTGGAAACATGGTGTTAGATGTGGCGAGCCCACACCAAAATGTGACAAAACCACATTCTAAAATAGTATAAAATCGAAAATTATTGAGCAGTGCCATTTAGTAAGCCACCTGATGAAATACGTTGAACACTCCCGTTTGTAAGCCTAAATGCACTTAATGAACAGAAATAGCACACGTGTAAACAACGTTTTCATCAAAATTACACAATCCAGTCTTTCACATATAGAATGTGACTTTCACTACCAATTAAATCCATGTCATTCATTTTGACTGTTTATTTTCAAATAAACACTTTTTATAATGCAAATGTCAAGTTAACTTGGATTTCAAGAGACGCCCGTAATTTTATGCTGTTTACTTTGTGTAAATTATGGTATTTATATTACAGACAAACACTGACAAAAACATTTTTTTAATGACGATTCGTTAAACATTTATTTACACGCTGCATTTGTCCTTTCTGTTAAATTATAATCGATGCATGTGGTAGTAATAAAAACAACAATGAATCTTAATTACTTCTAACATACAGCAGAACAATAAATTAAACTCCTAATTAGTGTTATAACTATGAAAGTGTCACCTAAGTATTTTAACCTGTGATTCACGATTGACTGAAAATAACGTTGTCGTTTTCTATACGCTGTAAACATACCGTTGTACATTTGTAGTGTATTGAAGCGTAACCGTTATAATAATACACGGTTGTTAAAAAAAAATATAAATGTTTATAAGGAGATTTGCCCCTTTATTATAAACTTTTTTTTGTTGAAATAATTTGTCAGAACTTTTATGCATCATTTACACCAAAAACATTTTTCTTTGTACATAAATTGCGTTCGTGTCTATTTGAATATTACACACTAACTCCGACAAAGACAACTACAGCAGAAGAAAAAAGTCTATCAAAACCAGGAGAGAGACCAGAAAACAAATGTATAGAGAAATCCAGGAACGTTGGGATGACTTCAAACATGACCCATTATTTGCGAACATGGTGAAATTCAAAGTAAAGAAGCGGCATCCCAAGAAGTTCTCTTGTTTTAAAAGTGACATTTCGTGTTGGGTAATTTGACAATCACTATTATCCACGGCCTTTGTTCTTTCCGATTAATTATAATCGACGTATTAATTAAATACAGTTACTCTCCATTATTTCAAACATGCTGGAGTGTTGATGAATTCATTTGTTTAAATCTATTCTAGAATTTATAATGATCCTCACGTGCAACACACGCGCACATATTAATTATACACTCCGGATGTTGTGTCTGTCCTGATTATATATAGTTAAGAATACACGTAGATAGTTTCTTTGTGTTATATTATTTCTGCCTTTAGCAGTTATCTAAAGTCTCCTGCAAGTAGACAACCATCACAATTAACATGGTGGCAGCGGAAACCAACTAAGGGGCATTGCAATAGTTTTGTTAACAGTAAGTAACCAAGATACTTTCGATTTTATCTCGGACAAAAGAGCCACGTGTACAAAATAGTGAACAATGGCTGCCGGCTACACCAACACATTTCGCCTGCCCCCATCCCTCAATGTAATAGAAGGAAATATTTCCGAAAATTATAAAAAATGGAAACGGCAGGTTGAAGTATATCTTATGGCGAGCGGCGCCGTAAAGAAAGACAAAGAAGTGCAAATAGCAATAATTCTGAATTGTGCGGGTCCCCAGATTATTGACATTTATGATCAATTCATATGGGATGAAGAGGGGGACGAAAAGAAACCGGATAAACTATTCGAAAAACTGGAAGGCTATTGTAACCCAAGAAAAAATGAAGTATTGGAGTCCCATAGATTTTGGAATGTGCAATACCAAGAACCATTCGACAACTTCTTAACAGAGTTAAGAACACGAGCGTCATCCTGCAATTTTGATAACAAAGATAGAATGATCAGAGACAAAATTGTATTTACTGTTCAAGGAAAACTACAAGAGCTTCTACTCCGTGAAGATAAACTTTCTCTTGATAAAGCTATTCAAATATGCCGTGCATATGAACAGTCAAATAAGCATGTAAAAGAATTAAGAGAAAATAACAGTGCCTCACATGCAATCAATAAAGTGACACATGAAAATAAACCACCGAAAAGTAAGAGGCCAAACTATAAACAACAACCAAGAAAACTTCAAGATAAACCTGTTTCAACAACATCAAGTACTTTACATAAGGAATGTAGATTTTGTGGCTATAAACATGAAAATAAGAAAGAAAAATGTCCAGCATGGGGTAAAACTTGCAATGCGTGCAAGGGCCGAAACCATTTCAAGTCAAAGTGCAAGAAAGTCAATGTGAACTCCATTTCAGCACTCGATGATAGTGACGATGACTGTTGGTTAAATGCAATTGATGCTGTCTCAGAAAAGTCTATATCCGTCGTTGAAGCTAATGTCGATAAGAAAGTAACAGCACTTATGAATGTCAACGATTGTGAGGTCCGTTTCCAGCTCGATAGTGCCGCTGATGTCAACACAATCTGCAAGAAGTTTGTTCGCAAAGATCAAGTTACACCGACATCGATTACACTTAGAATGTGGAACAAAACACCGATGAAACCGTTGGGTGAAGCAAATCTTACAGTGAAGAATCCAAGTACCGGCGACGAAAGAATAGTAACACTGATCGTCGTGCCGAATGGACACGCGAATCTGCTAGGTTTTAAAACCGTACAGGATATGGGTCTAATTACCGTGAATAATGACCGTTTTATCGCAAACGTTGTTGTCCAAGAAATCGGTGATCTTGGAGTTGCGACTTTACAAGTCAACGATGAAGTTAAACCGAAAACTTTACCGTGCCGAAAATTACCGTTGTCGCTGCAAGATGACGTGAAACGTGAAATCGACAAACTTGTTGAGAGAAATGTTCTCGTACCCATTACAGAACCGACTGAATGGGTAAGCCAAATGGCTGTAGTGCGAAAATCTAACGGTAAACTACGAATCTGTATTGATCCTCAACCGCTTAATACGGCGTTGATGCGTGAACATTACCGACTGACGACGCTTGAAGATGTACTTCCGAAACTCGCGAACGCACGTATATTTAGCAAACTAGATATCCGAGAGGCGTACTGGCATGTCAAGCTAAGTGAGAATTCGAGCCGATTAACCACGATGATAACACCATTCGGACGATATCGTTGGGCGCGATTACCGTTCGGATTGAAGGTATCGAGCGAAATATTTCAAAGAAAATTGACCGAAGCAGTTGGTGATTTGAATGGTACGTTTACCATCGCCGATGATATTATCATCGCCGGGTGTGGTCAAACCGACGAAGAGGCTAAGCGCGATCACGAGACGAAACTTTGCAAGTTGTATGCACGATGCAAAGAACAAAATATTATACTGAATGATGAAAAGAAAGAAATCGGACTGAAAGAAATAACTTTTCATGGACACAAAATTACAAGTGATGGTGTAAAAGTCGACGATAAGAAAGTTAACGCGATCCGTGAAATGCCAACTCCAACCGATGTCGCGGGTGTAAAACGTTTGTGTGGAATGGTGCAGTACATGGCAAAATTCTTACCCGATCTCGCGAACGAGATGGAACCGATACGCGAACTGACAAGGAAAGAAGTTCCTTGGAACTGGTCAAATGAGCGCGAGCTAGCATTTCAAAACGTCAAGAAAAGGCTTACGGAAGCTCCGATCCTAGCATATTTCGATACGAACAAGGAAGTAGTTTTGCAAGTCGACAGTAGCAAGAACGGAGTCGGTGCCGTTTTGCTACAAGACGGAAAGCCCGTAGAATTCGCTTCGCGTGCGCTAAGACAGTCCGAAAGAAACTGGGCGCAAATAGAGAAAGAAGCACTGTCCATGTTGTATGGACTCGAACGTTTCGACCAGTATACGTATGGCCGCAAAGTAATTGTACAGAACGACCATAAACCGCTAGCCGCAATTCTGCGTAAACCTCTCAGCAGAGCACCGAAATGCTTACAAGATATCATGATGAAACTTTTTAGATATGACATTGAATTCCGATTCGTGAAAGGAGTCAATTTAATCGTGGCCGATGCGTTAAGCAGAGCATTCGTGTGCAACGATAAAGACGATGATTGTGAGCAACGACCCCGTATCATGAACGTGAATGCGTTTGATAATTTTCCGGACGCTAGACTTCTTGAAGTTAAGAATGCAACCGAGAAAGACGCGAGCTTACAATCTGTGACTGAATTAATCCTAAATGGATGGCCCGAAGATAAGGATAGAGTTCCTATTTATGCGTTACCATTTTTCGATATGCGTGACGAACTCAGTGTAGTAGATGGCGTTATTGTTAAAGGAGAAGCTATTCTTATTCCGAAAATGTTGCGAGCCGAAATGAAATCGAGATTACATAGTTCACATCTTGGATACGACAGTATGATGCGAAGAGCGCGAAATACGATATTTTGGCCGGGAATCGCGAAAGACGTAAAACAACTCGCCGACAACTGTGAAATATGCCAGGAATCGAAACCGCGAAACTGTCGCGAAACACTAAAACAACATGACAATGGTGCATATCCGTGGAACAAGATTGGACTTGATATTTTCGAAATAAAAGGTCGCAATTATCTGATAGCCGTAGATTATTATTCGAATTTTATCGAAGTTGACTATCTGCCGACAATGACTAGCTCTCAAATGATAGGAATTCTGAAGAAACATTTTGCGCGTTATGGAATACCGTCTATTGTAACGAGTGACAATGGCCCTCAATTCGTGAGTCGTGAATTCGAACTGTTTCTGTCGAACTGGAAAGTTAATCATGCGACATCCTCGCCGGGACATCAACAGTCAAACGGAAAAGTCGAAGCTGCCGTGAAAATCATTAAGACTTTGATGAAGAAAACAGTCAAGGATGGGCGCGACCAGTTCGAAGCGTTATTAGAGCAACGGAATACTCCGAGACAAGATACCGGTCTTAGTCCTGTCGAGATGATGTTTGGTAGAAAAACGCGGACGATGCTACCTTTTCTAAATAAATGTAACGAAACCAATCGTGGACGTGAAAACCGCAAATTAACTGTCAAGAAACATCATGATAAACGAGCACGTGATCTACCGAAACTAAAAGAAGGACAATCTGTATACTTCGAGCAGAAAGAAAATGACAACTGGAAACTCGGGCAAATAATCAATCAATATAATCCAAGGTCTTACGTTGTGCAAAATGAAGATGGTGTTAAATATCGCCGAAATCGTGTCAAAATTAGACCTACTGACATTACCGCTAACATACGTGACCGATCACCACCTCGAAGTGTTACTACTGAAAAACCTGTGAACACTGAGAACCATGACAGAAATGACATTTGCCGAAATAGTGAAGACATTAACATTCAACAACCCGAAGTCCGACCAAAACGTGCGACTAAAACGCTGAAGTATCTTGATGACTATGTCAAATATTAACTGTAAATAATGTTTTCATTTTAGTATAGACTAGCATAATAGTAGTTAAATTTTTCATTTGTGTTTGCCATTTCAATAGTTAAATAGTAACTGAATGAACAGTGATTTCAAAGTTTCAGTGAATTATCTAAAGTTAATATTTCTTCTTCGATGTTTGTCTGAAATTCATAGATTTAATTTTGAGTTTAAATTCATTTGATGCGAAATTATTTTCCTTAAAGAAAAGGGGATGTTGATGAATTCATTTGTTTAAATCTATTCTAGAATTTATAATGATCCTCACGTGCAACACACGCGCACATATTAATTATACACTCCGGATGTTGTGTCTGTCCTGATTATATATAGTTAAGAATACACGTAGATAGTTTCTTTGTGTTATATTATTTCTGCCTGAAGCAGTTATCTAAAGTCTCCTGCAAGTAGACAACCATCACAATTAACACTGGAGAACAATAAATTAAGAGTTAATCAGTGTTATAACAACATGTGATTCACGATTGACTGAAAATGATATTGACGATTTGTGTTCTCTGGAAACATACAATTGTACAAGTATTGTATTTGAAGCGTATATTATAATACACGGTTGCTCAGAAAAGTATTAATGTTTTATATTCTACGTTTAAACTTTAATAAATCATTAACACTTAAGCACTTTAATTGCATAGCAACAATGACAATAACATTATTTTAATTCAATATTTTATTGTCATTTAAATCATTAAACAGATTTGTGACAAAATAAAGACAAAAATATCTTACAAGTAAGAAAAAAACAAGTATAACACATGCACAATGTATTGAGTTCCCTGTCCTCAATTCAAGAGACTGTTTAATGAAGGAACCGATTTTTTCTACTTGCCCCGGTGAATGATGGGCAAAGAATATGTTTAATTGTTTCACCTTCTCCAATATTAGACCTGTTTTGGAATATAAGTGGAAAACATTTATTTTTTCAGATAAAGATTTGTATCACAAACGAAAAGAAAATGGTGTTCATCTTCAATTTGATTGCATACCTGGCAAAGTCTTTTTTTCCCTGGGCATTTTTAAATGCCTCCCCTTTTCAATTAGAAGGTTATGGTCACTGTTTCTAAGTTTATTTATAAGTCTTCTTTTTTCAAAATTTTCATGTAACAGATAATTTTCCATGTTGAAATCTCTTTTTAGTAGTAAAGTATGTGATCTTTCAGTCACCCTAAATTCGTAAGGCGTTAAGGCCCAAGATGGCGGCCAAAAGGGAATCCCCCAAAATAGCGGGAAAACCCTAAAAACTAAGAATAGAACACCCCGTCCACCGATTCGACGTCGTAATAAGGTGTGTTATATAAACCGATTAAAGGTATGCAACGCATTGCATCATATTTCTGACCAATGAAACATGGGTACAGGTTTATATTAGCTAATAAGATTGTTAATCCCTGCATACAAATCCGTTTAAGGACGTGTTTGCTTTATCGGATGAAGATATGCATACGTTTGCAGTGCATTGCGTCTTATTTCGACCAATGAAAAAAGGACGTTCCGCATATATAAATCGTGGTATTTTGAAAAAAGGCATTTCACGTCTTCATTTCGGACAGTACGAACGTTCTGCATATATATATATATATATATATATATATAGAGAGAGAGAGAGAGAGAGCTAGGCACACTCTGTTTCATTTAATTTAGATCGAGATGGCAATACGTTGTAATATTGAGTTAGGAAATGGCAGATACGTCAAGGCAAGTGAATGGAATGACGAAATCCGTATTGACATTAGAGAGTGAGAGGTCAAGGACGGAAAACGGATTCCCACCAGCATTCCCCTCCACAGATGGAAAATGCTGGTAGATAGTTTCGAGTTTTTGGACCAGGTCTTGAACGAAATGAGGGAATATAAAAGTCACATGGGAAGAAACGTCTACGCCTCAGTTGGACACAACAGCATATGTGTGGACATTAGACAACACTGGCTACCCCCGATTCAAACGGACGTCGTCCCGACCAAGAAGGGAATTACGTTAAGACCGGGAGAATACGCCAAATTGAAAGACGTCTCAATGGTGGTTGGAGATTTCGTTCTGGAACAGAGCTCGGTGGTCCCGTGCCCCTTTCATTCGGATCACATGAACCAGTTAGGATTTTTGCTGTGATGTTCCGAGTGCAACCCCGATCATTATACAGAATGGTGACAGTTATGACAAACAATTTTAAAACTGCTAAAATGTATTCAATTTGTATAAATATGTTGTTTTGTTTTATAAAATCTCATGTTTTGATTATAAAACATCATTCAATTGATTTTCGTTGATTTGTAGCAGGATGTTCAAATAATCCACTTTATCCTCAAGTGTTATTATTACACGTTACAATAATTGACACGTCATACAATCCATTACGAGATACACAACATCGTCATAATCTATACTTTGTCAGGGGAAATGGCAACTTTTGATGGTTGTCAGTTAACATCGAACGTTCATTTATCTGCACTTCCTAGTCTTGTTTAAAAATGAAGGAATATGGAGTAAATGTACAGACAAGATCCCAATTAATACATGATACACAAAGCAATGGAACATCGCATTTATCGTTGTTCTTCATCTCGAGGTAGGCCTTCATCAATGAATAATTTGTCATAGTATATATTTGTCTCTTGTCTGTACTTTTCCTCAGTATTTTTCTATCATTATTGAAGGTTAAGTGGTCTTTTATGTGCTGATTTTGCTGATTGGTTTTTGTCTCGTTTCCATTTGCCCCTATTTCTTATTCTATTGCGAAATGGAAATGCAAGAATGTATAGAATAAAACAAAAAGACAAGTGTACATATCTTCCCATTTTATACTCTACAAAAAAAACAAGTTTAAAAAAAAAACAGTTGATGCTTTACATAAATTATTTAAAGGTGTTTAATTTATAGAGCAGACTTTGAGTTATCATTAGCAAATTTGTACTGTCATACATCATTTGTGAATTGAACCTTTATCAGTTTGTAGAAAGGCGTTATATCTCTTTTGTCAGTAATTTTCCCGATATCATTAATATTCACGCCACGATATAGCTGAACTATTGCTAAAGTTTTAAAAAAAAAAACCCAGTTGATTCGTTACATGATTTATTTACAGGTGTTTAATTAATTGAACAAACTTTGAGTTATCATTTTACATTATTTGTGAATTGATCCTTTATCTGTATGAAGAACAGACTTTATGGTTTTTAATTTCCCGATACCATTAACATTCGTGCCACAATATGGGGTACCTATATGAAGCTTGTGACCAAATATCAGATTCTTGTCATCAATAGTTACTGTCACGAAAAATGTGCATACATGTATATGCTAAATGTGTATAAAATCCAACTAAGTCGGCAAACAGGAAGTAGGAATCTGACGGGTCAAAAAACGCTTCCCACAATATGGGGTACCTATATAAAGCTTGAGACGAAATATTAGATTTCTGCCATCAATAGTTGCTGAGAAAAATGCGACGAAAAATGAGCATATATGTTCAATGTGTATACAAATCAACAAAGTCGGCAAACAGGAAGTAGGAATCTGATGGGTCCGAAAGCGTTTTCCACGATATGGAGTACCTATATGAAGCTTGTGACCAAATATCAGATTTGTGTCATCAATAGTTGCTGAGAAAAATGTGCATATATGTTCAATGTGTATAAAAGTCATCTAAGTCGGCAAACAGGAAATAGGAATCTGACGGGTCAAAAAACTCTTCCCACAATATGGGGTACCTATATGAAGCTTGAGACGAAATATCAGAATTCTGCCATCAATAGTTGCTGAGAAAAATGCGACGAAAAATGAGCATATGTGTTCAATGTGTATGCAAATCAACAAAGTCGGCAAACAGGAAGTAGGAATCTGATGGGCCCGAAAAGGCTGCCCACGATATGGGTACCTATATGAAGCTTGTGACCAAATATCAGATTTGTGTCAATAGTTGCTGAGAAAAATGTGACGAAAGATGTGCATATATTATTATGTTCTATGTGTATAAAAACCAACTAAGTTGGCAAACAGAAAGTAGGAATCTGACGGGTCCAAAAACGCTTCCCACAATATGGCATACCTATATGAAGCTTGTGATCAAATATCAGATTTCTGCCAGCAATAGTTGCTGAGAAAAATGCGACGACAAATATCTTGGACGGACAGAAGTAAAACAGTATACCCCCTTCCCCTCCGGGGAGCGGCGGTATAATTAACAAAACACTAAGAAAATAATATTGGTATAAGGCTCCTAATACCAATACAGTAACTTGTAAATAATTACCAGAATGTTTTTCATCTTCTATAACGTTTTCCCTCAAGTCATATTTCAAAACTGTCTCATTACTAGGATTTCGCTTTTCTGAAAGGCTTCATAATTTTTGAAATGAACTTGAAAACTTTCTTCCCAAATTTACGCTTTTTGGCCTTCTGTTTTTCTTCGACTGTGGAGTCAATATTATTCATTACTGCTACTAGTACCGGTACATGTACTAGTATCACTGGGAAAGAAAGAAAGAAAAGTAAAGAATAAGAACAAAGGAAGATGAAAGACAAGAACTTCTATGAAACGGTGGTATCACAGAACGTAACTCCACTAAAAAGCAAGTACTATGTTAGTAGAAAAAGCATGCAATAATAAATGTTACCTTCCAGCAAAATTGTATCCAAATAATTTTAATGAAACATCAGTATTAATTATCTAATGAATCAATGATAGAAACTATCAGTCTTTAACAAAGACATATATATATGCCTTTGTCAAAAGACTGATGTTTAAAACTTTAAATGGAATGTGTTCTTATTTTTGATCCTTTATATAAATTTCAAAGAATTACCTTGTTTTCATAACTTAAAATACACTAGTTAATTTCTATTCAAATATATTGAAAATAATATAATAGATCAAATGATATTAAAACATTTCAAAACCTTCAGAATTTTGATGTCAGGGGATAAATTACACAAGATGCCATTATTAAAGCTAAAGCAGAGAACATATTATAAACTACTTTGTATTGAGAGAATGAATGTGTAATAATACAGCTGCCGATGGGCAACCTATCATGATCCTCAAATTTTATCCAAAATACCAAATCCATCATTTACTTACAAATACATGTTAGAAGTGGCTAAAAATAATGCCTTCCATTGAAACATATTTCAAGTAACATAAAAGGCAGTCACAATTTAAAATCAACAACAATTTTAAAAACAAAAATCACACAAAACTGTACAAAGATATATGCAAAGAACTTAAATTTGCAGGTACTCCGCAACAAGCCTTTTACATGTATGCTTCACTGAAAAAGAAATCGAAAGAATTAATTGATGCTCCATCAGGGACAGAAACCAGATACTTTCGTCACAAAACAAACTTTGATAACATGTACGGCACAAAAGCAAGCACAAGACCAAATTCATCTATTGACACTGACAAAACACATGATGAAACTGACAAAACCCAGGATGAACCTGACAAAACACAGGAAGAAGAAAGTGAAACTATGCAAGGCCAAATGATTCTACCCGATAAAGAAAAGATTGGAAAGAAGGAAACAAAAACAAAAGGAAACTTGATGTTATTGACAGTATGAAGGAACACTATGGTGATTTTACACAGACTGGAAAAGATCTGTATGAAAGGGAATTAATGGGCCATTACAAAGATGATGGGAAAAAATGATGTTACACGTACACACATATTTACATTTGTAGCCATTTCAGTGGTGTTGACAATGAAATTTGTTATTGTTAATATTGGTTTTGTTTTTTGTGTGTGTTTTTATTGACTTCTGTGAGAAATGTTTACATCAACTGTGTTAAAACTGGCATATCATCAAAGTCTTGACCTGAACACTTCTTCGCTATCAATAAAACACATGTCGCCATCATCTGTCCAAACTTCGCCTTAAATGTAGCTAGTCTTTTCAATTTAGACATCGGTAAGAAAATATCATCAAGGTCAAATTTGTAAACATACTCAACAATAGGACAAGCTCAATCTGTCAACTTAGGAAAGTATTTAAACAAATTGGTTGCATCATCAACTGACTGAAAGGGACACCACTTGCATGGAAATTTGTGAGATTTGGAAATTGTATATTCTTTTTTTTCAATTATGTCCTAAAAAACCATGACAGATTAAAGTTTTCTTCTCCAATTCACCAATCATCGTCAATAAGTATAAGACTTTCTACATGAGTTGAAACATTCTTTAACATAAGTTCGTAAAATTTCGGTAAGAAATTTCCATTGTATGGATATGGAGGTACTTTAAGGTTTTCCATAGTATTACATATATATTCCTGGTGTTGACAATGAACGTTTTTGTTATTGTTAATATTGGTTTGGTTTTTTGTTTGTGTTGTTGTTGACTTATGTAAGAAGTATTTACATTTTTTAGGTCAAGTTTTCTGACTGATCACTTTTCTTTGTAAATTTCTTAATTTGAATAAGATATTCATTATGCAGTTTTTATCTGTATTGAACTGAAGTATTCATTATGCAGTTTTTATCTGTAGTGAACTGAAGGGTTTTCAGTTTTGAACTTTCTTAAGAGACTGAGTTGGTATATATGTATACATTGTATCTGTGTCTTTAGTATACTAATATTTTAAAAAATATTAAATTACTGTCTGCAGCATGTCAAGGGGAAAAAAGAACCAAATTATTTCTATCTTTAAAGAAAATAATTTTAAGTATAAAAAATATGTTTTCATGGTTTTGAAAAGTTAACTTGGACTATTTTCTAAGTTTTCATAATAAATTTGCACTTCTTACTTCACAACCACTGAAAATACAAAGAACAAATTATATTCTACAATATGTATATTAATATTTTTTGTTTAATTATACTTATTTTATTATGCACAACTGCGGAAGTTGATATGTGATTCTAGTCATTTTGTTTTGCTGTTTATTATACATGTTAAAACACAATGTTCAATTTTAAATCTTCATCACAACAAACCTACTATGTATAGCTATTTGACAAAAGTTTTTGAACCCTCCATGCTTTCCTTGTAATATAATATAATTTACCTTGCCCATTCATCAGGTCTGCCCGTCACAAATCTTGTCCTGTATATAACTTTGGATGTGTCTAATGGATAGTGATTAAACTTTGCATACTTGTTACCAGGCTGTGACCAGTCCTATCCTCACTATCTTCATGGTCAAGGTCATAGCTAAAGATTATATGTCAAAACATTGATCGTTAGACAATATCATGTCAAATCCACATTTTGTTAACCAGTAAAACGATTTAGTGTTTAAATAATATCTAAAACTTTTACTAAAAAATCCTTGCAAAAACACACGATCTTTTTAACTTTAACGGCGAAATATTTTTTTTCACATTTGTTTTTATTATAATTCATGGTAAAAAAACAGTATGTTTTAAAGATCAACATCAAAAACCATGTGTCCAAGCTCATACACAATTGCTTATTATATAATTAGCTCACATCTAATTGTCATTGTTTACCTGTTCGACGTTGATTGACAATCAACATGTATTAATCACCACGTGATTATCTTTGTAGTAGGCGCGTGCCGACAAAAATGCAAATATCGTCGTTAATTTTAAACTTTTTATTATAAAAATTGACCAGATAAGGCCATGCAAAGTTAATTACTTGGTTCTCAGGCCCTTTTTTGTCAAAATTGATGAGGGAGGGCGGCATTTTTTTTTATCCTTTTACTGCTGTAAAAAGTGATGAGGGAGGCATTTTTTCTTCTTTTTTTTGTGAAAAATATGGCAATGTATAAATCTTTTCATTACTTTATTGAAAATTTCAATTTTATTTCTTCCGATGGTGGCAGAAACATCACAAGTGGTTAATTTTTATGGAAACGTCCAATCCGCTGGTCCCAACGTACCATTTTTTTTTTTATCTCCGTAAACAATTCCAATAAGGTACAAGCTTCGGAGAAGCCCCCTATTATGTTTCCTGGTAAAACTGGCAAACATTTGTGCCGAATTTGCACAGAAACGATTGACATTTTGTCTAAATGTCAAACGGAAACACGTTTTTTATTTATACATTGTCAAAACGATGCTTTAAATCTCATTTAAGCATGATGCGTTTTAAAGCGTTTCACCGACCACGCGATATAAGAGAAAAACGGATGCGGTTGTTTTTTCCGTACGGACATCGCTACCGCATTTAATTTTTTTTTTACTATTTTTGCAAAATAATCGGCAATGCGGCGACGAATATCCACATGCGGGCGGGCCTGAGAACCAAGAAATTAACTTTGTATGGCCTAAGATTTTTTTAAACTGACAATTTATTTGCAACCTTCTTTGTGCACATAGGACGTCTCTATTATGTCCTTAGTGCACTTTTATTGTTCTTAGTACACTAAGGAGGTCCTTTGCGGTATTTCTACACACCGCCTGTCCGCACCTGAATTTGTCTTTCAAAATAAAATTAAAAAAATCCCATATACCGATATATATGTTTAAAATATTTCAAGTGCCGTATTTTAAATTATATTCAAACCGTCATATATACTCAAGTCATTTTTTTTCGATTATCTAAAGATAAGTTTCGCCTTCTAAATCAAAAATACATTTAAAAATCGGTCGTGTATTTCGTTTAAAATAAAATATTCCCGTATACCTATGAAATCGGCATTTGATTTCATAGTGCATGCAATATATGCACATTTTGCATAGATTTGCATCTCTGCGTTTTTATATCTATAGCTATTTGGTAAGATACATTTAAAAGCCCCGAATACACATATTTAAAATAAAAGGAAATATTGTTTAAAAAATAAATGCATAAAAAGTTATTATTAAAAGCGGTATGCCCCTAGTTTCATTGAAAAACCATTTATTTCATGTATATATGATAGCGACATTTAATATTTTTTTTCCCTAAATAAATTTGTAAACTTTTGGGGTGCAGTTTTGTAAAAGTATGTCTTGTGCATATTGTAGACACAAAACGTTGCACTACACTATTAAGGTAAAGCCGCTAGAAAGAATTGTTACAGGTTATGGCCATTGTTTGACCGCTTTCATAGTGCATGCAATATAATGTACGACAGGAAGTCACAACCTCAAATATTGTAAAAAAAAATAGGACAAAAAGTCACGATTTTCATTATTTGTTCATTTTCAATTAAAAAAAATGTTTTAAGTGTTTTTGCATAGGTATTTTTCACAGCATTTTATTTTTTATATCAATTTTTTTTTTATTTTATTTTTATTATTTTGAAATGTTTTTGGAGATTTTTTGAAAGATGTTTTTGTTTTTGGATGAAGTTGAAAGATTAACCTTTCTACTTGTGTTAGCTTTTTTTAACCAATAAAATTGTTACATTTGTGTGTTGTGGCTTTAAAAGAAGTACGTGTATATTTACAATCATTAAATTATCTCTTTTAAAACAACAACTTGATTTCTGAATAAACAAGCAGGATGCATATGTAATTAATATTTTTGACAACAGTTAACGGTTTCTAATTAGGGGGGAAAAGTATGAATTCTTTCTTCAGAAATAAATCAAACTAACAATACAGAGCAGACAGTTCTAAGTTTTTTCCTTTCAATTTCTGATCTTATTTCCTGGTGCTGTCTGTAGTATGGCTTTTGTGAGGTTTTTTTTTGCAGAACTTTTATTTAAGGCTCGGGTTTGAAAACTTTATCACATAATGTTGTATCGAGTACACCTCACCACTGACAAAATGCCATGAATATTCAAGTATATCACTAAAAGCAATGATGGAATACACATCCAGAAGTCACCACATAGTTTTAACCTAAGCAAAACAGGTTGCATCAAGGTCTTATCACTATCAAATGTATCAATTTAACTATCTGCTGTAGAATTTAATGTGGGAAAAGAAATGTCATGAACATACAAGCAAACTGGGACTTTTGCCCTATATTAAATCAAAGCGCGAAAGCGCTGATATACGGTTTTGCCTTGAAACTTTATATTAGCTGTGATTTCAAGAATGGATGATTTCCAAATAATCAGACATTCCATACTAACATATATCACCAACTTTAATGCTGCAGAGAAGTGATAGTGTAGCTCTTTGTGCATCTCAAACATGCTTGGGATTTTTATTTTGCAGTGTTAAGTATATATGAGGAACATAACATGTCCGACATACTTCGTGATGAATCATTTGACCAATAATTGGTAACCAGTCTGTGTATTCAGGGTGTCAACTTAACTATGTCAANAAAGTTTATCACATAATGTCTGTCATGTATCGAGTACACCTCACCACTGACAAAATGCCATGAATATTCCAGTATATCACTAAAAGCAATGATGCAATACACATCCAGAAGTCACCACATAGTTTTAACCTAAGGAAAACAGGTTGCATCAAGGTCTTATCACTATCAAATGTATCAATTTAACTATCTGTTGTAGAATTTAATGTGGGAAAAGAAATGTCAGGAACATACAAGCAAACTGGGACTTTTGCCCTATATTAAAAATTTTAATTTGTGACTTTTTGTCCTATCAAAATTGTGACTTTTTGTCCTGTGACTTTCTGTCCGTTTACCCATTTTGCATCTCTGCGTTTTTATAGCTATAGCTATTTGGCAAGATACATTTAAAAGCCCCGAATACACATATTTAAAATAAAAAAGAAAGATTGATAAAAAATAAATGCATAAAAAGTTATTACACAAGCTAGATTACTTCTCTGATTGGAATAAAGCAAAACGTGCAATTGCAAACTGTCTACATTTCAAGTGGTTGTTAATGAACTGTCTCGATAGATAGACTAAAGTCACGAAAGGATATACCAGCAACATGTCTCATACTGTTGAGGATCTACAAAAGGCTGAAGTTGCAATACTGCGTATGGTACAGGAAGTCCATTTTGAAAAGGACATTGAGAAACTCAAGCGAAAGGTTGCAGTTTGTATTGAATTGTCTTTATATCGTTTAGACCCAATCTTGGATGACAATGGTCTTATTCGAGTGGGTGGTCGAATGGGTCAATCGTCTGATACTTATGAAGTAACACATCCAGTTATCTTACCTAGGAAAAGTCACGTCACTCAATTGTTAATACGACACTTTCACGAAAGGGTACAACATCAAGGGCGTGGCATCACAACAAACGAATTGCGTAGTAATGGTTATTGGATCAAAGGCTGCAGTGCCGCTGTTTCTAGCACAATTTACCATTGTCTGAAGTGTCGAAATCTTAGCGGACGAGCACAAGACCAGAAAATGTCTGATTTGCCATTTGACAGAGTCGACCCTGCCCCACCGTTTTCGCACTGTGGTGTAGACTACTTTAGACCTTTTTATATAAAGGAAGGTAGAAAGGAATTGCAAAAATATGGAGTTATTTTTACCTGCTTCACAAGTAGAGCCGTACATTTGAAAATTGCCAATACACTTGACACATATTCCTTCATCAATGCTCTCCGTCGTTTTCTATGCATTCGTGGACCTATCAGATAGCGGAACCAATTTCATCGGTGCAGAAAATGAGTTACAGAGGTCTATTTCAGAAATGCATGATAAACAAATAGCTGAATTTCTAAGAAAGGAAGGATGTGGCTACTTCCAATTTAGAACTAACGTACCACACGCCAGTCATATGGGCGGAGTCTGGGAGAGGCAAATCCGGACAGTTGGAAGTAAGTATCTTGGTAACTTTGTTATGTACCTTAGGGTAAACAGCTTGATGACGAAGCTCTCCGTACGTTTATTTGTAAAGTGACGGCGATAGTCAACAGTCGTCCACTTTCAGTAGAAATTCCGAATGATCCTCTATCACAGGTGCTCACTCCGAATCACTTGCTTACCATGAAATCAAAGATAATCTTACCTCCTCCTGGAAAGTTCATAAAACCAGATTTATATGTCCGAAAACGTTGGAGACGCATTCAATACCTTGCCAATGAACTTTGGTTCAGATGGAGACTCATTCAATACCTTGCCAATGAACTTTGGTTCAGATGGAGACGTAAATACCTAAACAATCTACAGTCAAGAGAGAAATGGGTTAAGACAAAGCGCAACTTAAAGGTTGGGGATGTAGCCATGATAAAAGATGACAACCTTTCTAGAAACAGGTGGCGTTTAGGTAGGATTAGCAAAGCGCATGAGGATGATGATGGTCTTGTTCGTAAGGTCAGACTGACAGTTGGCTCATCTGATTTCGATAGTAAGGGAGTTAGAACATCGAAGATGATCGAGCTTGACAGACCTGTACATAAATTAATTTTGCTGCAGGAGACCGAGGAATTCCCCCTTGAGGAGCCTTTATAAACATTTTATTTGGTCAGAATTATTTTGACATGGTCTTTGTTTATGGATATTTTGATTTTGTATATACTTAAAATCAAACATTTTGTAATCATTTTTGGTTTTGAAAATTGTAATATTCAATTTTGGGGAGCCATGTAAATGCAGTCATTTTTATTTTTTTTACTTTTGATCGGTAAATTCCGGAATTTCTGGTCTGTTCGATTTCTATATCGATTTATAATGTTCTATTTTTACTTCATCGCCATTTGTACTACCATGCTGTATTTACACAAGTGAATTTTGCGTTTGTAAGCCCAAAGAGGCATGTACATCGTAATTATTGCTCATAAAAAGTATGTTTGCATATTATTAATCAGATTATTTACACTCTTAACTTGACAATTATTGTTTTATAACGGGTTAAATGGTAAACATTGGCGATTGTAATTTGTTGTTTATTTTTTGTGTATTTCATCAATTTCAACTTCGTTTCCTGTCAGATAATTATTACTCTTGCTATTTAAAGTAATTTGTTTACACATTTTGTGCTAATACATGTATGTCAGTATCTTTTTGTACGTATTTTATATTTTTTTTTGTTTTGACGTAGATGGTTGATACTGTGACTGAGTGCGATAACATATATTTACGAACATTGCGATAACCTGTATGTTTATACTGTATGCGAAACTAATAATAAACCATCTTCGGTATTTAGTCTTTGGGTTTTTTGCGCCTTGCGATACTACCCACCACTGCCGTGATAATGTCATTAGTAAGATCTATTGTACTTTGGACTCTTACTTTCAAATTTTCAGTTTAAAGCAATGCATATTTCGTCTCTATGTAATACAATTATTGATGCATTATTTGGTGGACAGATGCAGTTGGTTCCACATGCAGAGGACCTACCGAAGAAAATAAGACAGGAATTATTGAATTTTTTTTATGATAGAAGCTTCAAAATTAATTGGTGTCTCATTTGCTCCTGGTATTACAACTATGTATGATAATGTGGTCAAATCTTTTGATAATTTTAGAATTAGTCATAATTTGCCTGTAACATGGCCATCTAGTATTAATCAATTGTTTCAGTATATTGGTTACATGTCGGTAAATGGATTTGCACCGTCAACAGTAAGATCACACATGTCAGGAATTAGCTTTAATCTAAAAATTCAAGGATTGTCTAATCTGATAAATTTATTATTAAAAAGATGCAAGAAAAGATGTGATATAAGAAAACCCATCACTCTTGATATTCTGACTTCTTCAAAATACGAAGTTGTCATGTTCAAAACTGCATTTCACTCGCCTTTCCGCATTTATTAGAGTGGGAGAAATAACAGTAGCTCAATATTGCAATGATCACAATACAAATGTACTCTGACATTACCTTAGATAAGAATAAAGGAGTTTTGCCCAACTCCGAAATAACACAATTCCCATACTCAAATATCCAGGGAAATGCGACAATAATTATTTATGACAAAAATGATAAGAATTGGAAATCTGGGGCCGTGTCAACAAAGCTGTCTTATGACTAAGACATATCCTAGGATGGTCTTAAGAAAGTGTCTCAAGTTAAGATATCTCCTAAATATTGTCCTAAAGTTAGGACAACCAAAAAGGTGTCCTAAGACTATCCTAGGATAGTCTTAAATTGAACAAACATGGCCGCTGTTTATTTACGTTTGAGAGGAAGAGCACATAATTTTCGTCGAAAGACAGTGCTTAGAGACCGAGATAACCCATTGGATTATTTAAACGACAGACATTATACGGTTCTAGGACACCTGCTTCATGGCGTTGCTCATATAAGTTGCCCATTTCTGTCGTATTTCATCCACAGTCCTCCGATGGTCAGTTTGATTAGCGGCATTTATCTTAGTACAAATAGTGTCCCAAACTTTTTTCTTTGCGCTGTTGGTGGTGACATTTGACAGCTAGCTGAATAAAATCCTTTTGTGGCGTTCAACTTCATCCAAAAGCGTTTGTAGTTCGGACTTCGTTTCCTACTCATAATGACGATATACAGTACCGCTGGCAAAAACGATTTGTAATAAAATGAATGTACATGTACGTCGGCTTTATTTATAATATAAAATGCACGAGATTGTCCTTTAACCCTATACATGAACGACTGTGTGACACGGTGACACTTTAAATTGGAACCCTAAGCGTCATCTGTCTGAAAAACAGACTACTGGACCAGGGCTATAAAAAGATTCGCCTCATTCGATCTCTTAAAAAGTTTATATTCCGATATCAAGATCTTGTCGAAATATATTCTGTCTCTGCAGATACAAAAGGATTTGGTATACGTGGTTTACAATGTCAAAAATATTTTTGTGAACGTATGACGTAAAAATGTTTTTGACATTTGATGTCGTAGTTAAAATACTTCAAAGGACTCATAGTTATTGATGGTGATGGTTCACGAAATATATCAGATACCCTCCTAACTGAATTTAGTACTGTTTGACTACTCTTTTTCCTATTTTGTTCCAGTATTGTTATAAATGCTGTTATAGTGACAACTGGAACCTTTGAACCGTAATGGAAGCGAGAGGTTTGGCGCCGTAAAATCTGATTCAATCCACCATTTCTTTAGAAATGCCTGTACCAAGTCAGGGCAATTGCGGTTTCCCAGTTTCCCGGTTGTTGACTGATTTTGTCTGTTTATTGATTTATGAGTTTTGACTTTCCCTTTGGAAGATTGCTCTGTGTTCGGTAATTTTGTTATTACCCTTATTTACTTGTACATTGTTGAAAAGTTTTTTTAATTGTTTAAATGAAATATTAGAAATACAAAAAGTTATCATTCAACTTTTATAATAATTATTTTTTGAAGTCATATTTTATTTTCAATATAAATTTTATGTACATGTATTTTTTGTTTAGAAGATATCGCCAAATATTAAATACATTGACTAAATTTCATCTACATGCATTTATTGCTTTGTTTATTATGCTAGGACAATCATAAGACCATCCTAGTTAAGATATTCCTAAGATAGCTTTGTTTTACAGTCTTAGAAATGTCCTACGATTATCCTAAATTATGAGCCAAGATATGTCTTAGGACAAATCTTAGGATAGTTTCATTGACACGGCCCCTGATTTATAATTATTGAAAAGTTATGTTTAATACCTGTGATAAATACGGTGAATTATTTTGTTGATTTTTAAAAGTTATTTATTTTGTTGTTATGTTGATGAATAAACATAAATTCATTTATTAATTTACAATTTATTTATTTCTGTCATGGTTAAATATGTGATAAACAGATTATAACATAGCCTTTTCCATACAGGTCCTGGTATCATCCCTCGACCCACATCAGCCCGCGGCTTTCGCCTTGGTCTGATATGGAAGTCTCGAGATGATACCGAGACCGATATGGAAATGGCCATGCTATAATCTATATATACAGACTTCCCAAGGCTCGTGGTACGTACCAGTGAATATGAAATTGCCCGAGCCGGAGGCTAGGAAAATATCTATTTCAAGCATTTGTACATGGGAAATCTGAAGAAATTAAAAAGCTAGGTCGTTGGTCTTCAAAATGTTTTGAACGTTACATGCGTATTAATTGAATCCAACTGACCTTTACCAATTTCAGAACATAATAGATATATCTGGATATAGTGGTCTTCCTTAATAAAGAGGGCTTCCGAACATGTCAGCTTCAGACCAACTGGCTCACAATTAGGATTAGAAAAGTGTGGCCATACAGTGTTTTGGATATGTTATGGTAGTATGGTATGGTGGAGACGATATTAAGGAGTGTGCTTACCTCGAGAGGTCCACCAATAATGCTAATTATTCACTGTGGTAGAAATGACATTCCAACCAAGCAAAATGGTGATTTAATTTTTCAAATAAGACAAGGATTGTCTAACACTATGTCTTTAATGTCATATTCTACAAAAAGAATGGTGTAAAGCTAATAATAATGATGCAACGGAGACAACTCGAAAACGAGTGAATAGGGCTGTTCGCCGTTTTCTTCATCAATTCAATGGCAAAGTAATCCATCATCCTGATTTATATTCAACTTTATTTAATAATGATGGGGTTCATTTATCATACATTCGAAATGATATGTTTATAAATTCATTGCAATCAACGTTAAAGTTATTTATCAGTAGGCCTTACATAAAAACTTGTAATAAAAAAAAGTAATGAAATGAACTTAATGATCATCTAGAAGGTTTTAATTAAACATGTTTTAACGCCACATTCAGCAATATCATGGTGACCAGTTTTAGTGGTGGAGGAAGAAGGTGAGAACTAACGACCATGGGCAAGCAATTGGTGATAGGTTGTTAGATCCAGCGACCTAACTCGTTGAGCCTCCCGGGCCCCTACAATAATGGAAGAACAAATACGATTTTTGTATCGTTGTCTCTTGGGACATTTATTACACATGTCAGTATTTTCTGTAATATTAAATATGTATACATTATTTCATTTTTCAGCTAACGAATGTTCAGACTGACAAATATAAATAATGTTTATACTGCAATTGCTAACTTTACATTTGATTGATTTGTTTGTGCTTAATGCCACTTTCAACAATATTTCAGCTATATCATGGCGACCAGTTTTAGTGATGGCGGAAGCCGGAGCGAATCACCGACCATGGGCAAGCAACTGGTAAACTTTATCACTTGCGGCTGCGAGTCGAGTGCACCCTTTTTTGTAATTTACAAAGCCGGGCGCAAATCCACGCCGTATTGGTGATAGGCTTGTATGAGTTGTTAGATCCAACGACCTAACTCATTGAGCCAACCGGGTCCCTTTACAGCATTGGTAAAGGGGGTCGTATAAACTTTGCTTTATACTGGACAATATTCAGTATAAAGCATTTAGGTCACCCACCATTTTGGAACTTTTGCTTTATACTGGACAATGTCCTGTAAAAAGCATTTTTTAAATGGGGCCCATGACGGGGAATACGAATTTTAATAATTTTTTTATATAGAAAACAGTGAGAAAAAACATAGTATTGCAGTATAAAGACAATATAGGTATGATGTCTTTTTATATGAGATTTATTTGTATTCGGCACGCAACATGGGGACTGCTTGGCAGAGCCTAACAGTACCCCTGTTTCTTAGCCTCATCCAAATAAATCTCATATAAAAAGACACCATACCTATATTGTCTAATTAAAAGATATTAAACCTGCCATTAGTATTTGTAGAAAAAGAGTACTTCGAGGCATGTACCACCCTGAAAGATCGAATTTTCGATGAGGAATGCATAGTGCCTTTGAAAGTTACGTTACTTTGGGATGATTATGTTCTAAACAATTTCCCATGGCTACAACTCTTGAAACAGCAACAAAGTCTTCGGTTGCATTAAATATAAGTACATATAACCCAACACATACATGGCAACAGACAAATGAGGATAATGACATCATGTTCAGTGAACCGACAACAATTATAAAAAAAAACATCAAAGGATTCAGTATTTGACAAAGAATCTGATGATTTTCCGCTCCAGTAATTTGTTGACACAAGCAATGTTACAACAGAAAATCTAGACAAGAGTATAACTGATGACAATGTGAATGCTGGGTTTCATTCAGAAAAGATTTAAACCAGTATTTTTAATGCAAATTATAGTTCAGATCACGAAAAGATCAGAATAATTGACAAGCAAATGAAATAAGCCTGCGGGCTTTTTGTGTTATCCAAGGTAGTCCTGCACTGTTCTTATTATTCTAATTATTTTATTTAATAACTTTTTGTGATGTATTTTGCTTAAATGTATGTGCTTGATGTTTGCGTGAATAAAAATGAATGAATTATTTGACAAATCTAATAAACAATCCACCAAGCTTGAAACTGCAATCACGTGATCAAAATCTAATTCAAATATGATGAATATATATGCTTCTGCCTCTAGGTAGTCACCATCAATAAGTTGATGATTCTACTACTTTGAGTATGCGTAGGACAAAGATAAATAAATTAAAAAAAAAATGAAAAGTGCTATACAATATTTACAGGTGCAAGTAAAACAGACTATCACTTATTCCAGCTGGCTGATCATGAGGACCTTATGAGGAAGGATACCATCGATTACTGGATAAGGTTAACGTATGCATAATTGTATTACTTGAAGAAAGGGTATTATAATTCAACAGATTAGGATGGATTCCGATTGTGGGGTTTAACGCCACTTTTCATCCACAGATGTTGTGAGTTCGAAACAGGTTCATCAATGGTGCACCAAGCTTATATATCAGCATGATCAGTCACTTTGTCAGTTTACATGTAGAATAGTAATTATATTTCTATTTTCATTTTATTTTCTCAATATGTTTCATGTATCAGTTGCTGAATGCACTGAAGCTCTCAAAAACATTAGGGCTGAAGCGAATCCCTTAGAGAAGCCAGCTTTCCTCAGTCAGTTGACAATAGATTTTGTTGATGGAACCTTTAAAAATCATCAGGTGAACAAAATGGAAAAGGAAACCCAGTTTTATGTTAAACGTGACTTCATTAATGCAGTCCTGGATAATATTTCTGGAAGGTAATTTAGCAGTTTTATGCTTTTATTTATTGATTCCAAATGAAAAGAAACCTAAGGGTAAAAAAATGCGAGAGTTTCAACTGGATTGTTGTGAACGTGCATGTGTCTCATGAACAATCGTATTCTTCATATCTCCATATTTTTTTAATTTTGTGATGGTCCCTGTTACTGTTACTCCAAGACAAATAATCATGCTCATGATCACCTTATTGCCCCATTGATATTGACAAATCAAACTAATTGCTTAGAACTGATCAAGTGAATTTAGTTTTTCTTTATTTCCAGTAAACAATCTACTTACAACTTTTTAATATAATATGTCATAAAGTTTGCCAGTGACTTGTGAAAAGTCGGTGGTTTTCTCCGGGTCCTACAGTTTCCTCCACCAATAACACCGACCGTGACGATATAACTGAAATATTGAAATAAACCTAACCCAGAATGTGTATCCAGCAGCACTTCATGTCAGGTGCAGATGCAACAACGTAGACGTTAACTATAAAATACAGCTTAAGGTGGTGTTAAACACCAATCAATAGAGTAAATAACAATCATGGAGTAATTCCGAAAGTACGTTTAGAAGAAACAAACGGACAATAATATTTTAGAAAGCACAGGTGATAAAATCTGTTTATTGAATGGGGTTCTTCTTCTTCTTCCCGTCAGGAGTGTACTCATACTTTAGTTTTGATACTCCGAGCATGACCAAACTGTACAGGTAAAAACCAATCCTATATACAATTAAAAACTGACTGTTATTTACATTTGGGACTGCACTGGGAGAGTGACAGACCCAAGTCCTGCTCGGAACTGAGGTATGTGACTCCAGGTGAGTATGGTACGCGGAAAGAAGGAGTATTTATAAGCGTCAATTCGGGTGTAGAATACTCTATATACAGTAGTTCCTCGGGTTCTTCCATCGGCTGGTATAAGTAGTGTGTGTGATGATATATCTACTAAATTGTTTATGATCTTATACATGAGGACGGCCCTTGTCTTAGCTTGTCTCTGCTCTAATGTTTCCCAACTGAGTTCACTTATCATTGCTGTTATGGCTCCAGGTTCTCTATTGCAAAAGTTGTTATTTACAAATCTGGCAGCTCTCCGTTGTACTTGTTCTAGTTGGTTAATCTGATTTCTTGTGTAAGGGTCCCATACAGCACTAGCATATATTATAATTATAATTTAATAGATTAGGATGATGGTTTTTAACGCCACTTCCAACTCCAATTTCCTCCACCAATAAAACTGACCGCCACGATATAAGTGAAATATTTAAACACCAAAAGCAGAGTAAATAACAATCATAGACTTTCCGAGAGTATGTTTAGGACAACCGATACTTACAAAAACATTTTTAGAAAGTACAAGTTTGTCAAAAATATTTTTTCAACAGGCGATATTTTCCTCTTCTTTATATTTTAGCACTCCATCTGCAAACTGATTGTAACGTGTCCGGTTCTATTGTGATATTGTTTGTGGGGAAAATGATTATATCTTTAGTGGTTCGTATGAGTCTATAAGAGTAACTGTGTGGATGCTGTCCTGTTCTCGGGTCGGATGGAGTAAGCAAATGTATTGGGTATAAGTCATGACCAAATACCGTTGTAACTCACTCATGGGCTGCGCGCATTCGTGAGTTACTGCGTTATTTTATCATTCGTGACATATTTTTGATAATGAAACTCGTCAATTAGTTATAGTATAATTAATCATATACAGGCTATAAATAAAGCTTTGAATTGAGGTTATGGAGCAGAATTGAACAGTCCAGAGTGAAATAAGTGAACTTAAGTCTCATAGTGCAGCTTTTCGTACTATGTCCATTTCTGCAGACAAAACGTATTAATTAAATGCCCAAATGGTACAGTTTATAATTTTAATCTGTGTTAAAAAAATTATTATTATTTTAGCTCCTTATGTTTTTTCTATTTTTTCTAACTTTAATAGTAGATATTCTATTAATTATTATTAACTTTGTCAATTTATTTTATTCAATAATAGCATAACATTTTGAAGCTTAAAGTGAGTGGAAATGAAACAGATATATATTTTGTAATTTCGACAGTCTTAGGAGTAGGGTTTCTCACTTTGCAGATACATAGCACTGTTTTCGTTTAGATCATATATCGTAAATTCTTGTGTTCATGCGTCCTCATGAACTTCTTATTCCCCCTTGTTAGTTTTAGGTATACATAGCCATTGTTTTAATGAGGTATCGAGTTCGATGCAAAGGCACTTGATTTGATTTTTGGTGTTTTAACGCCACTTTCAGCAATATTTCAGCTATATCATGGCGAACAGTTTTAGTGGTGCTTCCCCGGAGTTCCCGGAGAGAACCACCGACCATGGGCAAGCAACTGGTAAACTTTATCACTTGCGGCTGCGAGTAGAGTGCATTCTTTTTGTAATTTACAAAGCCGGGCGCGAACACACGCTGTATTGGTGATAGGCTTATATGAGCTGTTAGATACAGCGACCTAACTCATTAGGCCACCCGGGCCCCGCAAAGGTACTTGAAATATATATATGAAATGAATCTACACTTAATGTTTATTACTTCAAATTAATTGAGGTTTGTCCGACCCATTCCTGTAATATGATGTCTGTTTCAATCAATCTACAATTAATGTTCATTATAACACTTATCAAACTCAAAGGGTGCAGTCGATATGCCAATTTGTTTTTATCAAAATTTATTAGTGTCCTTCAAAATTTTATTTGAAAATAAAAATGATTCCAAAACAATAAGAGTTACTTGATATTTAGATAAGATGCTGTTAGCACACTTCTAATGGGTTGTACAATTTCCGGTTTTTCATGATTCAGCATATTTTTTTTTATACAATCTTTTGTTTTAAAAAAAAATTGTGAAATTATATAGCACAACATAATGTTAGTACTTTTATAAAATGGAAATGTTTAACTATCTATAAATATCTCAGTAACCGCCTGAGTCATGAGTATGCATATTTCCACCCAAGTGCTATATGTCAACATTGTAGCTTAGAATAAACGTAGATTTATTTTGGGATTTTAGTTTTTATGAGGCCTGGACACTCCAGTTAAACATATCAGATGCTCTTAATGTCGGACCACGGCGACGATGACATTGAAGCTGAAGAAACCGCTGAGGAAAGCGAGAGTGAACCAGAGATTGAAGCGAGGAGTGTCGCAGACATGGCGGTCGTCCCATCCCTCATTCCATTTCCAGGTAAAATGGACTTTGACGGGCATATAGCAACGAATGGAAAAAAATTCAAGAGAACGTGGGACAATTATGAAATAGAATCCGGACTCTCATGAAGTCACAAAACTGCGCATCGCAACGTTACTAACATGTGTCGGAGCAGAGGCAATGGATATCTTCGATGGTTTCAAATTTATCGATCGTTCGTCATAATGTGTATCATGTGACATAACCGGAAACCACGGAAGGCGGAGCTTTTCTAAATATGGCATTTCTTACTACGATGTTTACTATGACTGATGTTTTCACGGGAAATGATGAGAAACTTCGTAGAAAGGCGACTAAGTGATGGATTTGTGTTGTTACTGTGGGAAGGAGTTCGAGAAAAAGGTAAAGGGTTGTAAGATAAGTAGTTTGTCTTCCAGTGTGGAAATGAAAATAAAATGCACCTGATTTGCTTCTGTTGTATTATTTTCTTTAAAATAAAAATGATTGGCAATCCAATGCTTGGTCATGGATCCTCTCAATAATTAGAAGATAGTTCATGTCAAAATAACAGCAAGACTGCACTGCGAAAAGCAGGAATGTATAAAGATACATTATATATTTACATAAACTTTATTTATTGTTCATATGTTACAACTATATAGATCAAGGTAATATAGAACTTATTTTAGTTAGGATCAAAAGTTATATATGTATAAAATCATGAATTTGAATTTTGGTGTTGAACGCCACTTACAGCAATATTTCAGCTATATCATGGCGACCAGTTTTAGTGGTGGAGGAAACCGGAGTACCCGGACAGAACCGCCGACCCTGAGCAAGCAACTGGTAAATTTTATCACTTGCGGCTGCGAGTCGTGTACACCTTTTTTTGTAATTTACAAAGCTGGGCGCGAACCCACGCCGTATTGGTGATAGGCTTGTATGAGCTGTTAGATCCAACGGCTTAACTCATTGAGCCACCCCCGTCCCTTATATATCAATGTATATATTCTTAAATGAAAAATATTTAATCGTTTAATCAGTCGCAAACATTAAATGTAAAGCTAAATACATGTATACAATGTACAAAACTAGTTTCAAGTACATTGTAACTCTGAAAACTGGGTAGAAATTAGAAAATGTACATTGGTCTTAGGTAAATTTGAATGGAATGTTTGTTGAAATCCTTCAGATATTAATAAATTACTTGTTTAAAACTATTTTGTATGAATAAAGTGCTATACATAATGGAAATTTACTATTAAAATGTATATATTTACAGATTTATGCAATTATTAGCTCTATCTCTGTTTTGCGAAAAATCAGATTTAATTAATTTTAAATCTGCATACTGTGTGAGAGTCAGACTTCAACAATAAGTGATGCATAGTGGTTCCAAAATGCAATGTTGGGAAAAAGAAAAAGCACTAAGGCTATGCCTCTGGGAGCTATGCATTAAAATCAACCAGCTCCTTTTTTTCTCACACCATTTGCTGAATTTAAACTTGTACAGAAACAAGGTCAAAAGGACAATTACCTGGTCAAGAATCAGTGGGAACAGTCGGCAGCAGCCCAAAAACATCTTTCTTTTGCAAATGGCATATTTCTTTCTGTTCTTCCTTGAAAGTTATATTTATGTTGTACTTTTGTTTTACAGCCGTAATAGCATATTCCTAGTCATCTTCCATGCTGCCTAATCTATTTTCCCACGATTTGCAAACATTCACGCCTCAAATCGCCAAATATGGTATCGACATCCAAATAAGGAAAATACCAAAGTGAGGCTTTGACCGGAAATGGTCACAACTGACGAAATTCAAAATGTCTAGAGAGAAAGTAAACATGGATTTTTATTTTGTAGGAATTGCATTCTAAAATACTGGTAGGTGATAAAAAAAATTGTTATAATAGTGGACAAAAGGAAACGTTGTCTTATTATTGATAAATGCAGGCGTCAGAAACTCTGTAAGCGAGCGCAAAAAATCTCGGCGGCTGCTCCATTACGTGTAATGGCATCCCGTTAAAACCCTTACGAGTAAGCGAGCATTTAGGCTTTTATTATTAGAACTAATGAACTATATGTGCTATTGTTATTTATTTAATAAATAAAAGGCCGTTGGCCACTGGTCCCCCGACGCCAAGGTTATATCGTAAGATTAAATTTTGAAACTACTGTAAACTAGAGGGTCAGGTGAGCCTGTACCACTCATAATTCTCAAAGGGGACCACCCAAGGACCATTTTGAAGTAAAAAGAGGGGAGTAACTCTGGTTAGATTTGTCGAAAAATCATCATTATCGAACTTGACCTAGATATTCATGAGATACACTTACATACCAAACCTAGTTTCAATCTGACTATTTGTTCCCAAGTTATCATCTGGAAACCAAATATTTAACAATTTTGAGGTATAAAAAGGGGCACAATTCTAGTAAAATTAGTCGAAAAATTGTCATTATCGAACTTGACCTAGATATTCATAAGATACACTTGCATACCAAACCTAGCTTCGATCTGACTTTTCATTCACAAGTTATCAACTGGAAATCAAAAGGCACACGGACGGACGGACGGACGACACCCATTTCTATAGTCCCCTTCGACGAAGCGTCGGGGGACAAAAATTGTGTTTGTCAATTTGCTAGTCGAACACACCCTTGAAAAGTGTTATAATTAATTGACGTTTGTGCAACAATATTCCAGATCTTTAATGTCATTTTTTTTTATTCAAGAACGATAATCCATTATTGAAGAGAAATGAAGATATTAAATCAAGTTTGAAGACACGGAAACATTCCCAAAAATGTAAGACTTGGTCGTCTCAAAGCCTATGGACAGAGTTTATATAAGCGTAATCATAGTTATGGTTGATCGTTCGCTATTAAATCATAAATCATAAAAATCACAGCGACCCACGTTTGCGTATGTATGGCAGTAAAAAGCAGTACACACTAGTATTGATCTTGATGTGTCAAGTTCCAGGCGCACCTTTTTACTCAAATAAACGCATTAATTTAATATGCCAGCGAATCTGGCACTTATGTTAGAAATATCGAGAAAAAATATATACTGATGGCCTAAAAATCTTTCGTTCACAAAAACTACTTCCTGTATCCTTGGAAACACACGTACAATATGGCGGCGGCGAGATCACGTATTCTCGAGAGTTCGATTGAATGAGACTAGATTCGGCCATAAAAAAGTCGTCCCCGATATATCTCCGCCCAAGAAATCTCGACACTATTTTGATTCACTGGATGAGCGTGAAGTTAGCAGATAATTTTCAGATTCGCGAGCATTCATAGCCGTGGCTATTTCATATATCCATAATAATAAATAATGTAGATATTGCTTCGCTGGCACTACAGGTAGCACCTGTCTCATATTATGTGTGTACGAGTTTGCTTTAGTGATTTAAATCAATTTAAGGTTATTCTGATCAATTATTTATTTTAAAAATGTATTTTAGGTGCATTAATAGAAACGTTGTGATCGTGTCCGGAAGTGAGTTGGTGGAAAGAAACTCGTCATTCGTATTCGGAACTGAACAAGATCAATTTGTTTGTTTTGTTTTTTGTTGGGGGGGNGTTGTTCTTGTTTGTTTTTTCGTTGGCTTATAATTTGTCTTTTCTTGTATTTATATTGTTGTTTCTTTTAAATTATCAGTTGCTTTGTTTTTGTATTAAACATGATGAAATAAATACCATAGATCAAGTTTATCATTAGTATATTTATTATTTCAGTTGATATAATGTACATGCATGTTTACATATAATACATATATTACATAATTACATTTTGCAATTACATTTAAGAATTTTCTTATTTACGTTTAACTTCATCTCTTTGGCACTGTCCTTTCATTTATTCCCTGCTTTCGCTGACCAGATTTAGTCATTATATGTTTCGGTTTTTGGGGAACGGCAAACTTCCCATCAGCTGAGTATATTTTTCCTGGGTGTACTTGCGCTTTGTGTCCTTCAGGAAATTTAGAAAAGCAAGTCTTTTCTGATCCTCAGTTGTTTGCCTCCATAACATCTCTTGGACACTATATTATATGAGGAGTAGACCCTTGCAAGTCGGAAGTTTCCGGCGCTGTATATAGCCCTTCTAACATCCACGAATTGTAGATTTTTCTATAAGGTCGGGGTATTTGAGATTTCCAGTTGACAGACAGTTTTAATACATTATTGATGTTGTTGGTCCAAAGTCTTCCTTTTACTGAATTTCTTCTTGGTCTAAAAACATAGATTGATCCTGAATTTAACCAATTTTACAAAGTAGTTCTTGAATTTGTCATTGGCAGTAGTTGCTAAAATATTGTTCGAAATTTCTTCAAAATGGAAGGTATCCTCGGCATTTACTAGTCCGTTTTCTCCGAAAACAAGTTGCTGGATGATATCTCGTTCTCCACGAGGAACTATGGCAACATTTGTCAGGTAATGTTTGAGATTATCTTTTAAATGTTTTGTACGCATAACTCTGGTTGAGTCTGGGAACGAGTGTTCGATTGCTTTGGTATGGGCTGTATCAAACTCCATAATGCTGGGTATGCGTAGATCCACTTCTGAAACATCAGCTTCCAATTTACTGGCAATATGATTGAAAAAGACCTTGTACGTCTCGTCAGATGCATCTCTGTGTAGGAACAACGGTCCAAGAAACAGTAGATTGTCGTGGGTTTCCTTTCTGGCCAGGCGGTGACTTTTATAAACAAACGTTGTAACGTAGTATAATGTCCTAAATTAAACGTTCTGTCTATTCCTAATTTTCCTGATTTAGTTGTTATAAAATGTTTTAAATCATTAAGTTGTTCTGTGGTATAACAGATGAAGGAAATTTTGTCCTAGGAACGTACTATTTCTTGGACGAACGGATGCGAATCAAGCAATAACCTCAAGAATTTCATCTGCAATACCGGGGTGTGGGGTGGGGTGGGTATTATGTTGTACTTTCTGTTGCTTGTCCTTTTTATCTCCCTATATTTTAGGTTCCTAATTTGTTTGTTATCTCTAGGCGCTAAGAATGAGTATGAAAAAGACCGAGAACGTAAATTGATTAAACCGTAAAGGTGCTGCACTACTTATTAAGACAATTTCTGCCGTTACATCAAAGTCTGTAGTGGCTTCTATAAAGAATGCAGTTTTTGTCATTCACGTGTGATGGATGCACCGATTTTACTGGAGACGAGTATGAATCATTGTATGTTCGGCATGCAAGTGGTTGTATCGTTTATGACCAGTTCATCAAGATTGGAATTCCTTAATCTGGGTCTAGTTTAGACATAAAAAACGTTATCTCCTCAGTATTTGAATATGTTGGACTCCTTGATGCATTTAATTACAGACTTATGTGCAGATGGGGCAAGTAATATGCAAGGTAAGTAAAATAGACTGATTTTGTACATTTATCAATTATGTGATAAGGTTTGTTGGGTTACCTGCTCAAGGTTGGTGATTTCTCTAGCTTCACATCATGAAAATGATAGCTATTGCATAGTAAAGGGTTGATCCCAACTTCAGTCTTATTGGTAAAGTCTTGATGTGACAACTAGATTTAACATTAATATTCATTGAATATCAAGGCTGTCAGTGAAGTCTTGTTTCTAAAATTGAAATGACAGTGCCTGTTTTAGCCCTGAATGTACCAATTTCAAATAAATATAAATACTCGTCTGGGTTCAGCAAGTACTTATTGAATGTTATTATTATAATTCATTTGTAAGACCTGTATTTATTTTGTGTGCAATTTTGATTTGGGTTTTTATGTCGGGGCATTAAGTTTTACCGATACATCCGTCCGTAACACAATTTTACGTCACAAATATTTATTTCAGTTTCAATTGATGGGAATAATTTCAAATTTGTCTGCAGCTTAATTATGATGCATTGTAGGTTCTAAGCCATTTTCAGATCAGTCTGATACCTACTTCTTGTTTGACGGTGACTTTGTTGAACGGGAGAATCTGTGTCCCATGGACTCGTTTCTTACCCCCTTCTTTTAAAACGTCTGGTATATAGTGATGAGTATGTCCGTCCGTTTGTCCTTCCGTCTGTTACACTTTTTTGTATCCGCTACTCCTCCTAAACTACTGGATGGATTTCAATAAAACTGCAGCAATGTTTACTAGGTCATGTAGTTGTTTATGTGTGACTTTGATGTTGATGAGATACAATTTAAGGGGGTATCAATTGGTGAGCTAGTAATTCTAGTTTTTTTTATAATATTTTTCATAAAAATGGTATTTCTTGTCTAATTGTGGTTTTATTTTTTTGTAATGAAATTTCACTGTACCCAGCACATTATTGTGTCAAGCATTTTTATTGTGTCCAGTATATTACTATGCCCATGTTCTTTTGCAATAAATGCTATTAACAAAATCAAGCATTGTGAAGGTAAATAATATCGATCGCTCAACATGGTAAAGTTCTAATATTAGACAACTTGCACACGATACACAAGTTAAATTTCATAGCATTTTGCCGATTGTTTCTCGTTTAGATAATTATTTATTTCATCTTCAACAAGGTGTACGATATTTGAAACGTTAATACCATCTTTGTCTACATTCTTCGAATACTCTTATAGTCGCGTCCCTATTTGTTAAACTGTTTCCATCACTAAAAATTTACAGTGGTTGTTTCTACTTTTAAGATAATTGTTTGTTTTTCGCTATCTATGACATAATTATTATTTTCATCCGTAGTATCGGCGTTAATAAATTCTTAGAAATTTTGTGAATTTTCCAAATTTGGTGAATTAAATTCTTCCGAGTTTATAAAGTTTTCAAAGTCATCACCAACATCTTCAAATATATCTGGACATCCGCAATTTTCACTGATCGATGTGCTAGGAAATTCCTCCGTATTTACATGTAGGCAATTTTCTGTCGAATAATTTTCATTGTCAATTGTTACTGTGATAGTATCCCTTTCACATGTGCTCCGATGAACGTTCCGAATATGCTTTCTAAGATGACTTTTTCTGCTGAAAGTTTTAAAACAAATGTTGCACGCACACCTCAAAATGTTATGAAAATGCATTTCCTTAAGATGCCTCTTATAGGATTTCCCACGACTGTACCAATATTCACACTTAATCCTATGTTTGTAGTTGTGTTTATCCATCTTCTCAAATTCCACTTGTACACTATTTAGAACGTGATGGCTTTTTGATAACTACCGAAATTGGTTTTAATAGGCGGTGACACTACTGATGGACAGGTTGATTGATCGGTGTCTAACGCCAACTTTAGCAATATTTCAGCTATATCGTGGCGTGACTATATTTATTATTAACTCATATAAGACCATTAGAAATAAAACGTAAAACATACTTGTTTATAAAACAATCAGATTATATTTACAAATAAAAGAAACATTAAAAAGATAAAACCATATATTGAGAACAAATGATATCAAACTATATTTTTGTATACAAATTAATATCTTTCAAAAATTGCGACATTTGTAAATAAATCATACATGTTATTGACATTGTAGAATGGTTACCGAACATCTATCTACGCAGTCGATTAAAATATGTTTAAGCGAAAAATTGGAATTACACGGAATACATTCTGGTCGTTCCTCATTGTTTAACAAAGAACTATGGGTAAGTCTACCATGAACTATGCGACATCTGGTCAAGACTACCCGTTCCTTCCGATTTTGACCGTAAGAACAAGGAGTCTTGCCAACTAGGGAATATATTTCGTGTAATTTGTTATGAATTAGCTGGTTCCAGCTATCTTGCCAACGTCTTAAAATACATTTTACTATAAAAGGTTTAAAATCTGTATAAGGAATAGAACAACTGGATATAGGTTTATCCAATGCGTCCTTGCCTTCCTGGTCGACGACTGTGTTCCCATGGATACCTATATGACTAGGAATCTATGTGAAAATAACATGGTTACCAATAGCAACAAGGCTTTTATAAATCTCGACTATTTTTAAAATGAAAGGGTTTTGAGTTTTACAACTCTCAATTGCCAACAGGCAAGAAAGAGAATCGGAACAGATCATGAATTTACTCTCATCAGAAGATGGACAGGTGCCGGTACCGTCCGGTGGTTACGGGTCACTACTGGGGGAACTGTTCGTCGGTGTCAAATTATTGTCATGTTCATTTTCACTCGTCGGCACTTCTTCAGACGGTTTCAGTTCTTGCGGTTGTTCGTTAGTGTCCGTCGTCGGTGTTGAATTTTGTGTCCCATCATTTTTAATTTGATAAAAGTCACTACGAAAATAATATAAATCAGGAAGTTTTGCATCTAAAATAATTTGTCCTGGTTTATACCACGGAGCGCTCATCTTTCATCAGTAAGGTAAGGTTTTACATTATCTGCATGCACAACCACAACAGGGGAATTCTTTGAATTTCGTATTTTAAACAATACATCCGTCAATTTTTCTATTATAACCCATGATCCTGTCCAATTTCTACCATACCAAGTTATCTTTTGCCTCCGGTTATGATTTGTGGTTGCCATCGTCTGACTAAATCTCCCGTCGAATAGTTTATCTCCTTTATATTTCTGTCGTAATATTCTTTTTGTCGAATTGCAGTTCTGTCAATTTTTTCTCAAGCGATTTCATGTGTTTTTTGTAGTTCATCTCTTACTTTTGCCACAAAACAATGTTCGTTCCTACTATCTGTTTCGTCATCGTCACTTAGTCCAGCTATCAAATCTAATGGCATTTTCATTTCGTCTCAAAAAACCATTCGATACGGAGTTATATGAAGACGTTGATGTGGCGTTAAATCGTATCCCATGACCATATAATTGATGAACAGTCCCCAATCTGTTTGATTTTTATCTATGTACTTAGATAACATTTCTTTCATCGGTCGATTACCTATTTCTACCACCCCATCAGATCTAGGGTGTGCAGCTGTCGTGGTTTTTGATATGTTTAAGAGGTTGCATATTCCTTGAAAAAGGTGCTCTCGTATTGTGTGCCTTGGTCCGAATGTATCTCTACCGGACATCCATACCTTTTTATCCACCCTCTTAGAAACACATTGGCAACAGTTTCAGCGTTCATGTCAGTCAAAGAATAGACTTCTGTAAAATAGTCTTCAATTATCAGTATGTACTGATTTTCTCTCTGTGTCACCGGAAATGGACCTGCTATATCACTAGCTATGTAGTAGCGTGGTGGTTGTTTTCGTTCCTTGCATATAACACAAGTTTGTACACAGTCTTTCACATTTTGATTCATGTTTGGCCAATAAAACGGGCAAAGCTTAGCACGTTTATGTGTCTGATGGCCCCCGGTAGGCGAATCATGTACATTTTGGTGTAGATGCCACAAGACGTACTGTTGTAATGCTTTTGGGGCACATATTTTCCACTTCTTTTGATTTACAATAGTAATATAACATTTCATTTTTAATATCTAAGAGTTCCCACTTTTGATTCCAAACTTTGAAACACGGATTTCTACTAGTGAATCTGTCAAAACCTGGGTTTTTCTGTTTTTAACTTCAGTATCTTTCCCAAATCGTGTTCTTCAACTTGCATTTCACGAATAATTGATGGCCTTAAATTTATCTCTGGGTTTAGCACGTTTAGGGAAATTAGGTCTTCTACCTCTTCTTTTAAGGTCTTTGTCTTTAAGATTGTCGTTACCTATAACTCCTATTTCTGGTTCTTTTACATACGACGAACCTCCTGAAGCAGTATTTGTAGTCACTGTCGTTTTACAGAATGTATAATTACATGGCAATTTGCGCTGTAAACTATAGTCTTCGTCTTCTACCTTAACTCTAGAAAGAGCGTCTGCGTTACCATGTTGTTTACTCGGCCTATCTACTATTGCAAAGTCATATGCACTGCGCTGTTGTATCCACCGGCTTATTTGTCCACCAGATCTCGAAATATATATAACCAGGTTAATGAACCAAGGTTTGCCCTTAATGTAAATTTACGACCAAGTAAATAAAATAAACGACTGCTAACCGTTCGTTTCCAGTTACACGGTAAGGCCAAAAATAAAATATTGTTTGTTTCCCCTCCCACGACCGACCCGGTAAAAAACACTGCGACCCGAAAATTGTTTGGCCGTTGCTGTTCCGATTTTTTAAATTGGTTCTTGATGGGACCCTTGCTATGCCGGTGTGCAGGAACGCGTTAATAAAACGTATATCACGGCATTTTTTGTATTGAAGCGTCCATAAGATTCAGAATCATGATTTTGGAATATCTCGGAATAAAATGTTTCATGTATTATGGTACATCCAGTGGTGCTCCAGTTACTAGTAGTTACGGGGAAAATGGCATGCCACACGATTTGTGAATGACAAGAACTTTGTTAACAATCTTCTCAACAAAAAGATTATCAAGATAAGTCCCAAACTGACAATCAGTGAAATCATCGATGAAGCTGTCGGTGTTGCAGAGGTTGATGATCCTACAGACTATGCACTGACAAATGGAAACTTCCCGGAAAAGCTGTACATAACCGATAATAGTGAACCATTCTCCATCGAGAACGACGAGCCTCTGAACACGACCTTAGAATTTAATCCCAGTAATATGAAACAGGCACTGCCCGGAAAGCTCGCGAAGCTAATCACTATTTTTTTTTTAAACTGTATATCAAATTAAAGCCGTTAATCTCTTCTTTATTATGGAGTTTACATCATGAAAATATCTCATTCCGTTCAAAAGTTATACATATAAACGTACTGAAAAATACCTGTCCTGGTTTTAGACCCTCCCTTACGATAGGACCTGGATGCTCTTCGATACCTTTCGTAAGTTCTCGAAAAGCGGCGACCCGGACGTGTTGAAGCTTTTTCATAGGCATAGTGTATGGATAACCCGGATGTGTTGAAACTTTTTCATAGGCATAGTGTATGATAAGGATTTCTGTTTTAGTCAAAGTAAATGGTATTCGTCATTATTCCTTTATTGATTTAATTTTACCATGCTTATACCACAAATAGCTCGCTTAGCGAGCTTATTAAAGATCTCAATTTTACCGTGAATATTGATACTAATAATGATACTGTGAAACTGCCCTCAGAATCTGAATCTAAGACCAAGGTCCTTGGTAAGGATGCTTATTCACTCATGATGAACACCAGAGGTAATGAACAACGAGAGTTGTTCTTCCTGTTTGTGATGAATATGTCCGAATGAAAAAAGACATACCAAGAAGAAATCCAATAAAGTGACCATGACTTGTGAAATAATCTTGCCATAAATTTGATCTTAAGACTTGTTCTAATAAGTTTTTTTCTCTTTATTTTAAAATGTTTATACTTTGTTTTTGAAGTGTAGTGATCCTCAGTGCCAGGATTCTAGTTGGAATGGAGCATAATTATTTTTAATCTAGTCATGTATTTCATGTTTTATTTTTTTCCAAGTTCAAAATATCCACCTAGACCAGCCCAGTCAACAACACCAGTGTCGCCGCTTATCCCAGCCAGACCTTCATTCCCTACCAACCAGCTTGGGCCAGTCAACTCAACACTGATAGCCATAGAAAAAAATTAATACTAGTAGATGGTTTTTGAATGGGAAATTGAACTTGAACATGAAATCATATTTCCTAGTGAAATTCAACTGTTTATTCAAAATACACTCAGCCGCAGCTATCTGCGTAACAGGAGCGATACATACATACATGTTTACAATACATGGAATCGAAATGAGAGGCATTAACAAATAAAAAAACACGAATAATATTAACACAACATACATAATACTTATTAATTTATATAACGGTACTGTGACCCGTGTGTCACGATTCACCCGTGCAGATCGTTGAACGATAGCCACGTATAGTAATCGGGACACACCGGTCACAGTTTATATGCACAAAGGGATTAATTATTTTATTATTTCAAGAGAGGTTCAATTTTTTTTATGAAGACAAGTAAGTCAACACTCTTGTATTACAATTTTTAACATTTGGTGCATTTTGCTGACATGAGGATATTCTAAATAGTACATAGGAATATATTTCTGGCTTAAAAGTTTCACTTTTTCGACACAATTAACAAATCCTTTCGTTTTTTGGAACTCTTTGCCATCTACCAGTTTCTATTGGAAATTTAGTGTTGCAAGTTCTTAATTTACATATACATATAACAGTTCTAAATCCACGTTTGAGTCTCAATAAGTATGGTTCAAGGATAAATTCTTTTTTAAAATGTGAATAGAATTCTCCCCTAGATGCATCATCTATATCAGAGAACCATTTTTGGATGAACTGTTCTTGAAGTTTTTGCTTTATGGTAGATTTTAGGAAATTTATATTCATATTCTGTTGTGAATTCCAAATATTGCTAAAATCTGTATCCTCAAGAATTGACTTAACAGAATTAATCCACTTAAATTTATTGTTTCCACTGCTGTGTAAAGTTAGAAGAAGTTGATAAAGTTTGCCAGATAATTTATTTTCGCTTGACACAAGTTGGGTGTAGAATATCTAACTGATAGAACTCCTTCGCAAAATTGCAAATGAATTTTCTCAATATTAGATATACATTCAAAAACCCCATATTTCTGAAGAATATAAAAAAATAGGTGCAACTAAAGAATCAAAAAGTTTCAATTGACGATCTACTGGAATGGCTAAATTATAAATTTTTCTGTAGAGAGCATAGAGCTGTTTGTGCTTGGTCTACCAATTTTTTACGACCCTGACAAAAATTACCATTGTAATTGAACTTCTACTACCTCGTTATTTAACAACAATTCCTTTTTATTATTATACTTTCTTTTTGAAAAGACGACTATTTTGGTTTTTGAAACATTAATAGAGAGCTTCCATTTTGAGCAATACTCTTCAAAAATATTAAGAGCAGCCTGCAAATCTTCAGCTGATTCAGCAAAAATAACTGTATCATCAGCATAAAGAAGGAGAAACAATTTAAGATACATACCGATAAGTTGTATACAATTTTCATTCAAAAACTCTAAATGGTTAACAGAATTCTCACTCAAGTATTCTTCTAAATCGTTTAAATACAAGGCAAATAGTAAGGAGATAACTTTCGCCTTGCCTTACACCAGTTTCACAAGGGAAAAAATAGATTCTTAACACATGATTTTATATCTGAATAAAAATTTAAAATGATCCTGAACATTTTCCCACCTATCTTATTTTTAATCAGTTTTTGCCAAAGCCCAATTCTCCACACGGTGTCGAAAGCTTTCTTAAAAG
Source organism: Gigantidas platifrons (assembly GCA_002080005.1). Classification (NCBI taxonomy): domain Eukaryota; kingdom Metazoa; phylum Mollusca; class Bivalvia; order Mytilida; family Modiolidae; genus Gigantidas; species Gigantidas platifrons. The sequence goes on along the minus strand of MJUT01046576.1, from coordinate 697,395 downwards.
TCAACAATGGCACAAACTAGTTTTTTTACCAGAAGATAAATCCAAGGAAATAAGTGAATGCACATGACAAAAAGGCTGTCCTGTGCAGAATAGCCTTTCCTAAACCCACCTTGTACCCTAGAAATAAGCCCAATGTCATCTGATAACTTGTTTAATCTCGAGTTCAGAATCGAAGTGAATAATTTCCCCATGTTAGAAGTTAGACAAATTGCACGGTAGTTATCCAAGTTATTAGGGTCTCCTTTATTTTTATAAATTGGTTTTATAATCCCTACAAGCCATGAGTCTGGTATTAACCCAGAGCTGTTGAAGATCAGGTTGAATAAATTAACATATATGGGTATGATTCACGTGCTTTTTATATACTCGTTAATGAAATCATCTTCACCAGGTGCTTTACCATTGTTCAGATTTTTTACTGTTAACAAAATTTCTTCCTCTGAAATATCTTGATTGTCAATATTATCTAAAAGTTCATCGATATTTATTTCATCATTCTCATTTAGTGATTTAAAATACTCGTATAACTGGTCAATTGCAATTTTAATATTTTTATCCGTACCCTTCTTACCAAACTTATTCAGAATTTTCCAAAATGTCTTTGAGTCTTGTTTTGACGTTTTCCGTAGTTCATTTTCTAATTTTTGTTGATGATTTTTATAGCTTTTGTTCATTTCCTGCTTAAAATCGTTACATGTTTTTTTACATGACATCACGGTTTTCTTTATTTTTAACAAAGCTATATCAATTTTTTGCAGTGTGAAATTTTTTTACGCTTTTCAAGACATGATTTATTGAACCAAGGTTTATCAGATTTATTACATGGTGAATTTCTATTTTTAGTAGGGAAAACTCGTTTAGCAGTACATTAAAAAAAGGTTGCAGATTTTGTTAATAACTTCATTGATACAAGCTTTAGTACTTTCACCTTGACCTTGTTGGTTCATGTTATACGATGATTGTAATTCGTCAAACTTTTCGACGTCACTACTCACTGTATTAGCAAACAAGTTTTCTTTGTTGTGAACCCATTTGGCATGCGCAGACGACTTACTACAACTATCAAAGGAATGCGTAGTAAAATTGTTCACTGAAGCATGTAAACTAAAACACAAACCACAGTGGACATCAGAAAATAGGGGGTTCAAATTAAGAACATCAAATAATTTGATAAGAGAAAATACCGGTGATGATAATAAAAAAATAATCGATCATCGATATATTATTACAAGTTGTTTTACCTTTCATAAAATCATTCCCTGGAAGTCTACTATTGCCAATGTACAAGTTATTTCGTTTACACAAGTCAATCAATCTGTAGCTATAATTGTTTGGTGGCGACAAATCATCCGACTTCCTTATTAACAAAATCTGATTGAATGATTGTTAAACATCTATCAATCAACCAGATTTTGATAATCATACATATATGGAATTAAACCTTGATTATCAAATTCATCAAGAATCTCAAATAGAGAATCATCTGGTACAGTAACATCTTTTAATAATTTAGTTTTGGCATTCATATCACCAATGAGTGATGCATAACAGTCATATTTATTGGACAAAGATAACATTTCAGTAAAAGATTCGTTTGAAGTATATTTAGTGTTCTCTGGTGGAATATAAACACACTCTAATGGCAATTTTTTTTTCACTATTTCGAATACTTTTTTTTAATAATTAACCATTGTACAAATTCCGAACTAGATTTTGGAAAATTTAGATATTTTTTAAGTGATTTTTTATCAACAAGTACAATCCCTCCAGATTATTTTGAGATATTTGACCTATGTTTAGCAAAGTAACAATAACCAGTTGGTACATCAAAAACATCAGATTTTGATTCTAGAAATATCCAAATATCTTTCGATGATATTAAGTCACGAAAATCTTAATACAAAAATTTACTTTTCAAGCCACATACATTCAGACACAATACGTCAATGCTATCAGTTACCAAAGTAGTTATTGGTATTGGAAAAAGACCTCCTGTTACCGAGTCCCTATCCTCCCTGAGGATATGGTGACCCGTCGGTGCAGTTGGGCGCATTATCTGTTGAGCTTGTGAGAAGTGCGTACCGGTGGCTCCATCCTGGCGTCGTTGCTGATTCGGTGGATGGGGTGTTGATTAACTAAGTGGTTCCCCACATACAGTTTATCCATCACTAGACGCACGCCTTTAGAGCCTTCATATGTGGTATAAGCTCCTTCCGACGTGCACTGATTTCGTTTGGATATTGCTGAAATACAACAAAGTCCTTTCTACCTCTAAGCTTTTCAAATGCGGCTGTACGAACCTTTTCATGATCAGTATATTTTGTAAATTTTGTTATAATATTTCGTGGTTTCCTGTCAACCCTTTGTTTCAGCCTATGGACATTCTGAAATTCCACATCACCTTCTACCCCAAGATCATTGTTAGTGAAATTTTTAATTGTTGTTTCACAATTTTCAACCTGCCTATCCTCACTCTCAGGTATCCCACTAAAAATCAGGTTATATTTCATAGAGTGGGCCTGCATTTTATGAAGTTTTTCAATAAACAGAAACACATGATTTCTTGGCAAACTAATCAAGACACCCATTTGACCTTATCTTCATTCATAGATTTACTGAAATATTTATTCTCACAATTTCAAGATACATATCCATCTAAACCATATTTCATGTTTTATTTTTTTCCAACATGTTCAATAAAGTTAGACAAGTCAGAATGTGGCAATTGTTTTAAAGACAATGGATGCCAGCAGATAAACTTTATTTAGTGTAAAACATTAGCTTCTATACACCAATAATTAGAAAAAAAAATAGATCTGAAACCGAACAATGAAATCAAGCTATAGTAAAACAAATGTTGTGGTCTCTGAGTACTATGATGTCTTTCAACACAATGGACTTGGCAGAATTTGGATTTTTAATAGTAGGAAGGTCTTTATTAACTCATCT
>MJUT01046576.1:672999-687174 GCA_002080005.1 Gigantidas platifrons | reverse complement strand
TTTCAGCTATATCAAATTATCATGGCGACCAGTTTTAGTGGTGGAAGAAGCCGGAGTACCCAATGAGAAGCACCGACCATGGGCAAGCAACTGGTAGACTTTATCACTTGCGATTTCGAGTCGAGTGCACCCTTTTTGTAATTTACAAAGCCGGGCGCGAACCCACGCCGTATTGGTGATAGGCTTGTATGAGTTGTTAGGTAATCCGACTGCCTAACTCATTGAGCCACCCGGGCCCTACACAAATTGATCGTCTACACATTCATGCAAAGTTTAGTTACAAACGGTTCAGAGGTTTCAGAGGAGATGTAAGCTTAGCTAACAAAGTCAATCAAGTGAAATTAATATATCTCTCAATTTTTTCACTTCAAGGAAAACCATTCATAACATCGTCGTTATACCTGTCTATATCTATGCAATGAATCCTTACCTTTCAAAGATAATATTTAACATCATACAAGTAAGGGGAATGTGATAACTATCAAATCATGAAAACAGGTGATGGAAATGCGAAAAAAAATAACTTAATATTTGGTTTAAAAAGCAGTTGCTAAGGAAATATTTCCGTTGCTATGGAAAAAATGTTGCTTAGCATTTAACATAGTCTTTAATTTATAGGGTACAGCATGAAAATGTTGCTTTTATAGAAGAAATAAATCAATTCTGATGTAAATTCATTGCTTTATGACATTTTTGACTTGTTGTTAAGGAAATATTTATTGTTGCCAAGCAACCATAATAGAGGCAAAGGACCATAAATTTTACCATTTTTCAAAAGCTAAGATTGCATTGCTATATTATGACAAATATAAAGAAATTTCAAGTTTGGGCCAAAAATGGGCCTTATCACCCCTACTCCTTTGCAGGTTTATTGCGAACTTTTATATTTATGTTTAAATAATCTGTCAAAACTTTTATGGAGCATTTGCACTTAAAGATTTTATTTACATAGTAACACCGTCAAACACTTTTTTAAATGGTGTTTGTGTCTATGAGTCATTCTCAAAACCAGTCACAATGGGTCTCTATAAACACCACAAAGGACCTCCTTTGTGCACAGAGGAACATCAGTCCTACAATACAAGACTCCGATAGGCGCGATGTTTACTTTATGTTGTTTTAATTTTATTTTTCCTTTTTATTATTTTTTGTTATTTACTATTTATTTAAAACAACGGGAAATTGATCTGTTAAACAAAATAGTGAACACCAAAATAGAAGATCTAAATGTGCAAATCAATTACCACCATCACATTATGACTATAAAAAGGAAAAGATTGGAGAAAGAAGAGAACTATAAAGTAATGTTAAGAAAAAGACTTCAATATCTGTTGGTTAGTGATAAACTACAGAAATAATAACTTTGTTTCCACTGTGGACTCATAATGAAGACTGCTTATTTAGTTTCATGTGGCATGAAACAGATATTTTTTTTTCAATATGGACACTTAGTGAAAACACAAATTCATTTCTTGTATGTTTTTATAAATATGTGTAACAAAAATTTACTATATTTTTTTATACTTACATCAATAAAATAAATATATTACATTTTTTATTTATTTGTATATGGTGTATATTTCACAGAGTGTATCAATGTGAATTGTGTCATCACTTTACAAAAAAATAATTTTAAGTTCATGATCAGTGAAATAAAAACTTTCTACAAATACAAAGTTTAGCAGTAACACTCAGAACACATACTTGTACAATTATCATCATCATGGCTGCTCTATTAGATACAAATGTTTACCCATGTAAAAGATGTACTCTTTGTAAAGAGTCAGAAAATGAACTTGAACAAATGTTACAAAGCTTAGATATGGAAGTCAATGATAGATCTACATCAATTATGATTGGTATATACCATGGAATAATGCATCTACCGCTTGACGATAAATTATCAGTTCTATGGCTGCAAGACAATTTAATTATACATGAACTGAAAAGAATGTCCATCTTGTAGAAAATTACACAGTAGGAGGTGAGATGAATAGAGCCATAGAGCCATACAAACTGTCATGGAGAAAAAGTGAGTACATGTATTTCTATATAAATAGCCAGATTTAGAAGAATATAAAATTATAATTTTTGATAGAATAGAAATTTAATCTTGATAACGTACTGATCTTCTCCGTTGTCTTTGAGGTCTCCCCTTTAAGACTGGGAGAGGTATATTTACCTCCATCCTGGGAGGAGCTAATAATGGTAGCTGAACTTCTGGTTGAGCATTGTTTCCTATATGCATTCTCCGATTGTAAGCAACTACCCAATAATATATACCAACAAAGGTAGTAATACAATACGCCAGAACATCTAAAATAATAAAGATATACTTTTTGGATTGATCAATCCATGATGATAATAATTGTACATGTAGTTGTTCTATATTTATATAATTAGAAATTGAAATAATTAGAAACTGTGTTATTTCTGTCCAGTTGCACGCAAGTTACATACACTTTGTAAGTCAAACTCGTTTACTGATTCTCCATCTATGTTCTTTCTGTACACTTTTCTTTATAATATTTCATTATAATATACTTCTTTAAAAGCCATACGCACAACCACACTCCAACTCCAAAAACAACTACTCCTGTAAGGGCTGAAATAAACACACCCCTATTAACTGAAGGATAAACTTCCATCATTAAAGTCAAATTGTGCTTGGATAAAAGCATACATATGATATTTTACAAAAATCTGTTGATATTATACTGAATTCCAATGAGGTGAATATTCTTAACACTGGCCTCTCACGACTACTGTCGATTTCAACGGAATTTTCTGAGTACCCTAGATTTTGTTTATTGTTGGAGATAGTGGTCACTTTGTTGATATATACTGTGCAGGCTTTTTATTGTGTGTGACTTGTGTTTAGATAGTGCAGAGATAATAAAGGGAGGTTACCGGTTTAACCCCACCACTTTACTTTTGTGTGAAATTACTATACCAAGTCAGGTTGTCTCGGCTTTCTATTTACACTTGTTTGTTTGTGACGTTTTATGAGTGTTTGATGGGGGAGATGGTTTGGTGGTTGTGATGGGTGCCATTTGGTGATCTCGTGTATAATATACATGAAACAAGTGCATTATGGATATGGTGAAGTATACTTAAGTACATGTACATGTATGTAGGTGAAGTATACTTAAGTACATGTACATGTATGTAGGTGAAGTATACTTAAGTACATGTACATGTATGTAGAGCAGGAAGAACTGCTTACCCTATCTGAGAGGGTGGGTGAGGATAATCTACATTTCAATTATATTTAGACTCATTTTGCTTCAACAATGATATACAAATTTGAATTAAAAATTAAATTATAATAAGTAATACATACCCATTATCTGAAATTATTTCAAAACTCATATAACAGACTTTATAAGCTGTCAAATTAAATTTATAGCAAACATGTTGATTTAGGTAATTTGTCTATAGTTTGGATTTGGTGGATATATTTAATGCCAACTTTGTAACAATATTCGAACCACAGTGTAGTGGGAAAAGCTTACTAGTTTGATTTATTAGATTTTACCCTTTTCAGTGCTATGTTTGTGAAATACATATAAAACAGTACATTTTGAATTAAATACTAATCTATATAATATATTTCAGATATGAAATGTTGGAGTATGCAGACAATCTACAAACATGGGTACAAAATGTATCTGATCATGATGTGTCCAAGTCTGATGAGGAGTCACAGGCTGGTGATGATGACGACCATCAGTCTGACCATGAGTCCCACTCTGATCATGAGTCTCCATTTGATGAGTGCCACTCTGACCAGGAGTCTCGGTATTCGCCAATGATGTCGTGTACATACTCTCCTCATTCACCACAGTATTCACCAACGACGTACTCTTCTCATTCACCACCTGAGCCGAACTCAACCTCGATGGAGGCACAGATTGGCTCTCCTGTAAGAGAATTTGTAGATACTTTTTTACTTATCGGACGAGGAATGATTATAAATGATATAAAACTACATGTATTTAGAAAAATAAATTGTTTATTATATATAATGCACATATCTAAGACTTTATTAATTTTTTTTTTCTACTTGGCACTTGCAAATATTGACTTGAATAGGTTTTTGTTAAACAATAGTTCAGTTATAATATTGTAACAGTCAGTTTTATTGGTGTTTCATGCCTACATTTGTACTTCAACTTGTTCAACAAATTTCAGTTCTATTGTGAGTGTTTTATATTGGTGTTTGATGCTACCTTCGTCATGTTCAATCATCCTGAATATGGTCAGGCTGAAAAATTGCTCACTGTACCTTATAAACATCAATGAAATCAATCAATCAATCATCATGTTCAACAATATTTCAGTTATATTTTCTGACAATCAGTGTATACTTCTTTACCTACATGTACATGTATCAATTAACAGGAAATTCACAAAAAACAAAACAAACTGTATGTGCTAGTACATGTACATGGAATTCGTTAAATATTGGAAAATCACACTTACACATTCAACACCATCAATACTTATTGATGTCCCTGGTATTGTTGTAATTACACGACTACACAGTCCCGCACTTCCCTCTTTGATTTCAACACTATCCACCAAATAATCGTCAGAAATATATATCCATGTTTTTGACGTAATCTTTTCAAACTTGATCCTTTTCAGGTTGTATGGGCCTTCATAATAATACATTCCCTTGCCCATAAATGGACAGTCCAGCTCAATCACTTCAAACTTGATGTTCTGCTTTTTACCGCAGGTTGTAGGATTAAATTCAAACCCTTTAACTTTGCAGAGTGAGACAACAGAAATAAAAAATACCAACCACAACATCGCAACATTCATTCACAAATATGGCGCCTTCGAATAATGTATTATGGGATTGTTTTACAACACGTGCAAAAGTTACTTATACATGTAGCAAAAGTATGAGGTGTTCCGAGTGTCATTTTTCATCTAAGGTCAACGGAGTTAGCTCCCATTTTCACGATGCATGGGGAAGTTCGAATGGAACCCGGGATTGAAATCGCGTCCCATATGAACCACCTGGGAAAGCGGTAAAAATAGTAACAATGACGCAATTGAATTTTTGACCTTGTTATTACTCGAGATCGTACAACAGCATCCAAATGGAAAGTTGTGCGCGCATCCAATTAATTAGTAGTATGATGTCACCCAACCCAACCCCAGGGTTCCTCTCGAGTTCCAACCGAACTTGGTCCATATGTCACATCGTGCTATTTATAGTAATAACGAACAATCCCCACCCTTTATTTTTTTCTAAACAATGTTATAAAGACATATCATATGATATTATACTGTACGCAAGACAAATCGAATTAAAAAAAATTGCATAAAAATCAAAGTACTGAAGTACTGTTCTTGAAGGTTTGAGACAATCAAAGTACTGAAATGTGTTGTTCTTCCAGGGTTTTGGTACACTTTTCTCATATTCCGTTTTGCATCATTTTCACATGAATTGAGTTTATTTATTTTGTGTGTTCGACATTTTTACCCCAGTGACATTCATTTTATAAGAACTGGAAGCGTATTTTAACATTTTTAGACTAATCCTAATCCACGTGTTAGGAATTGGGTGCTTTTTAAACGTGTTTGTCGATATCTTTATGTCAGTTGTGTCTATTTTGTGGATTACAAATATGTTTTTTGTAGCTGTTTTTTATCACAGTCATGGGTTAGGTTTTATCTAGATCATCATAGTCATTTGCTATGGTACATATTCTCTGTTATGTTGAAAACATCTGTCGAAAGCATTTTGGGGTGAGATTAGGAGCTTTTTTAACATTTCGACGCCAGTTTTATCCGTTTTATCGGCATTTGGAACTTATTAAGACTTGTCTTGCAGTTTTTCACGTCAGTTTTATCCATTTTATATAGACTGAAATAGTGTGTCCTGTGGTGTTGTGCTTGTTTTATCCATTTTCCAAAGATTGTAAGGTTATTTTGCTCGTGTTTCAGATTTTTTACTCCAGTTTCATCTGTTTTATGAACATTTTGGACTTATTTAGCTTGGTTTACAGTGTTTTCCCATCAAATTTATTAATTTTAGGTCTGTGTACGTCAGTTATTTTGACCTGTGTTGCAGTGTTTCACATCAATTTCATCCATTTTATGGAGACTCCGGGTTTATTTTGGTTTGTTTTGCAGTGTTTCCTGTAAGTGATATAATTTTGTATGGATTGAAATAGGATTTCATATAGTTTGTGTGTCTGTTTTGCCTTTTGTAGCTTTTTGTTGACATTTTCACACCAGTTTTGTCTGTTTTATGGGCGTTTGTCAGTTACTTAGTTTGTTTTTAGTATTTTTACGGCGTATATGCTGTTGTTTTCGATATTTGTATGTTTTTAAAAGCTGTATTTTAATAAAACTCTAAATTACAATTCACACTCCTTTTCCGATAAAGAATCCCAGGCTAACAATAACCGAAGTTATTAGGATGATCACATTTAGTGTGTTTCACTAAATAGATACGCAAGGACTGCTTAATGACTGAATTTCCACCAGTAAGAATCTCATATTATGGGTGCGACGTATTGTGAAAAACAACATAATGAGGGTGAATGTATTCTTATCAAGAATTTTCATTAAACAATACTACAAATTTGTCGCCAGACTGTCTCCAACCCCATGGGTGGTTTGTCGTTATCAAAGGACGTTCTCATTTTACTTTAACTATCAAATTCAAGCCAACATAATTGGATTGTTTTCCAACATTTTAGTAAACTGCTTACTAAGAAACATTTAAATGGAGGGAAACATTTTTCCATCCAATGAAAATAACGCTAACTCTTTTTATGACATTATCTCAGTTTATCATTGGTTGGAGGTTTGGAGGTGAGGTTTTCACCACGGTTTATTTATTTCGGAAAAATATTTGTATAAATAAGACAGACTTTACCCAAAATCATCATTCTAGCAACATTTCTAAATGAAATTTTAGTTGAAAGTTTGAAAAATGGAAAGTTACGCTTTTACCAAAAAACTAAGTATGAGGGGTAATTTAGAAATGCGTACAAACTTTGGGAGACAAAAGGTGATAGTACTGACACGTGTTAATGGGTACTATTATATTAATCTGTACAACAACTCTACCAAAAATACTGGAAGATATTCTCTCGGATATGATGAATTCTCTGAGCTGATGGGAATGAACCATATTTTGCAACAGCTTAAACATCAATTTGAAGATGTAAGTTTATTTATTTTTTTCTATTATTTTTTTCTCACAAAATATGTTCGAATAATATATCGTGATGAAAAAATATCTGCTCAAACTAAATTTGGTTATTAATTTATGATAGGAGAACAAACCACTTCAAGAACAACCTCAAAAACACAAGCCATTACCACTCCAGCAACCACAGCAACATCAACAGTCATATGAAATGCCGCCACCACCACCGTATATTGCACACCCGATAAAAGTGTTGGGTGAAACCAACAAGAGACTGAGCATGGGAGTGGGAGGTGGATCATCTTCAGAAAAAGCTACAACAGAGGAGAACTTCGATCCAATGGTGCTCTTCACACAATTTCAGTGACATTTTTCAATGTGATTTTTTATATAAAACACAAGTACTAGCAAATAATTTATTAACAACACATTTTACAAAATTTAGCAATATATGTTACAAAATTGATTAACATTTGGAATACTATAATGGCCATAAGCATAACTGTTGATTGAATTTTTCCAAAACCGTTTATCCTCAAAATTGCACAGTCCAATTTTGCGAATATTATTCATATAAATAATGTGATTTTCACTCCGAATTAAATCCATTTCGTTTAATGTCATCTTGTTATCAAATAATGATTGTTTATAATGTATATGTCTAATTTGTTTATCGATGGCACATTTGGCAGTTCTTTTTTTCTTTTTCAATACTGATGCCATCCTTCACATCATAAATCAAACTATACATTTTGGGTCGTAATCCTACAAATTCTTTGATTGGAATACCTGAAAAATATAATAGTTTTATCATTTTGTTAATTCATGTAAAATGTATCTTGTATATGAAATTATAAATGCTGTTGTAGTTTTAAATTAGGGAAAACAATAATTAATATTAATCCATGTTTGGATAAATACGTTAAGTAAAAGTATTGCATTTTAAAAATTGTGAATACAAAAATAAAAATAGCTACCTGAAGTTCATCTTTCATTTTTCCTGGTATTTTTCTGAATTTTGTGGAGTAGACTGGACTATCTTTATCATAATTGGAGGTGTCGAAATAATCCTGGAATTGCATCATGTCTTCATAGATACCGTCTGTAAATATTTCATACATCAAATTGTCTGTATCGGTAAAAAGAAGATTGAGCTTGTCTCCAAATTTTGGCTTCATGACATTGTAATGAAAGTCATATATAACAATTTTTGAGAGTTCTAAAATAGCACATCCAACATAGACGGGTTTGTTTAATAAAAGATTAGTCTTTTTGTTTTCAACACCAACTAAGTCCTCATTGAAAATTTTAAGTTTTACCCTTGTCCGTCCGTTAGTCCCGTTTTGGTTTCTGTTAAATATATTATATTAGCTTTGCTCAAATGTTTTGAAATTTGGATATGTTGTTAGGAACCACTAAAAGCAGGTCAAGTTCGGTTTTCACCGATTTCACTTTTGATGTTCCAAAGTTGTGTCCCTTTATGAAGTACCAAATTGTAAAATTTATGGTTTCTGTTCAATAATTTTACTGCCACTCAACCAAATTAAAACAAAATGTGGATATGTTGTTAAGAATAACTAAGGGCAGGTCAAGTTCGATTTCGATCAATTTCACGTTTGATATTTCTGAGTTATGCCCTTTATGAAGTATAAAAAAAAATCCAGGAATTTGTTAGGAGCGGTGGCATACATGTCCCATCCTTCTTTTATTTCAAGTTGTAGCTCTCCTGACCATTTATTCAGATAAATACCCATATAAAATTACAAGTTCATATCCATATAACCTACATTTCCATGTACACTCCCCACTTTTCTCTCTCTTTCTACTTACGTCACATTACAAAATTGACCAGTTGCAACTTTTCTCCTCTAATAAACCCCCCAATTTCAGTAAAGATTTTTACTCATTTCTTAATCAATCTTGCAATGTCAATTAAAAAGCAACCTATCAACTTCTTTCAGTTAAAATGGCTTTTAAAATTAAAACAAATAAATATACATTATATTTGTGTGCTTCACAAGTAAAACTCTTAAACGACTTTTCTTACTCTTATACACCCATCCCCACCCATCTTTTTTGGGAAATTTTCTACACCTCGGCGCATATGTTTACAATGCATTTTAATGTTTGCGCCCCATTAGTCAAGAGCTGTGTTATATATACCTGTCTATACACATACAATACCATTCAAGTAAAATAAGATCTATGCAAATATTCATAATTTCACCTCTTAAAACCACTTTCATGACTTAAATTCATATTTTTTATGTTACATACAATTAGTTCTTCCTACTCTTTTACTTTTAACACTCTAATTTAAAGGGGACGCAACTCACAAGGCCAAACTGACTTCTAAATTCAAAACTTATTCTTTTATATATTTTTTCATGTTGTATTGCATAAAAACAATGTCTTATTTTCCAACAATAATTTCTATTTAAATAGTGGATAAACTTTTTCCATTAAATATTTACAATTTTTTTATTTTGTCAACAGGGCCTTGGGAGTCTAGGCTTATAAATATGTTAAATCTGTGATTATATTCCAAAGTAGGTATTTATGGTTATTATTTTTTATTATTAACTCCTGCACATTCCACTTACATTGCCTACTTATGAGTCCCAAATGCAAACACATATAATATCGCACGATAAAATAAAAATGCTTTTATATGTACAATGTCAAAAGAGTGCAAATTTTCCAATGATGCCTATTCACAAACAGTATTTCAACTGTCAGCTACATGTCTATGAACAAAAATATTTAATTTAAAGAATATTTTATTCAATAAATGAATTGCATTGGATGGCAGGATATGTCTATATTCATCCTCTCCAAAAAATATTAAACAAAAGGGTCTATAACGTGTGACCTTTGCAAAAGACACTATGAAATATTGACATCCACACTTGCCTTTTGGGCAGCACATTGCTGTGTCCACACTTGCCCTCAGGCAACACTTGTTATGATGGGAAAAATTATTATATTTGATGGCTGGAATTCCAGATGTTACTAACAAATTAGAAGACAAAAATGCAGCAAATAAAATTATTTATCAAGAGGTTGTGTTCAACTACCAACCTAATATATTATTCCATTTTAAACAATTAATGGATGGTACCAAACAATTATTAAGTAATATTGATTGTATTCCTATATTTGCAACAATTCCCACCATGAACTTACTAAATTGGAACACTATTAGATATGCACAGGGGAAAACCGGTTACTTAAAATACGAAAATTATTATAGCCTGATGCAAGATAACCTAAATTAACTTCTTCTAGGTGTGAAAAATTCGATAATTACATTTACTAATTTAAATGAAAAAAAACCTTATCTGCATCAACTTTCTGAATTATGTAGACATAGAAGGCGAACATATTACTACAACAGATATGTGGATGGGGTCCATGCAAATGAAAATATATTGGCAAAGTGGGGCAATTGCTTTAATAAAACTATTGTAGCAAACTATAATGAAACCACTCGTGTATCCGGCAAAAAACTATTTTTTATATAATTTATAAACTTTAGTTACATAAAGGTGATACACTGCACCATATATATGAAATGTTTATATTTGTCTATAATATAAAGTATATGAAATTATTATCTTTGTGATATAAATTATATTATCATATACTTATTCAAGATATGTTTAATTTTGCATCCGTCATAAATTCGAAATGCAACAACTCATATCTCCAGGGGGTGTAATAACCAGATCCGTATTACATAGGGGTGAGATATGGATTTTTCAAAATGGCGCCCGGAAATTTTGAATGAGATGAAGTATTTAGGTTTTCACTTGTAATTATAAGTCTTATTAAGTCTTTTTTTGTCCCATTAGTTTCCCTTATTAATGTTTCGTTGTTTACCTCCGTCGCGTCTGCTACTGTTAAAATGGATAACGGAGAAAACATGGAAAATGCTCGTTATGCAATGAATGATGACACTGCTGGCTTCATAAATCAAATGAAAACACAAGTAGGAAAACTGAAAATAATCTGAAATTAATCATAAACTAGTAATTTTAATATAACTTTTTGAGGCGTGATTTTAGCACAGACTTAAATAATCTGTCAGCAAAAACTACCATTGCATTTTGTTTCGATAAAAAAATGAATTCAGTTCTGTTTAACTTGTGTATTCTCAAAATGTTTATCATAGAAAATTATTTTGAAATTATAGAGTAAAAATACATAAAATTATGTTTTTTATTGATACATAAATGACCAAAATCGGACATGAATTGACTTGAGTCACACCGATTGTCTTAATGTACAGTGCTTTTGCAGTCACACGTTTGCCGTAATGTGCACTGCTTTTGCAGTCACATCGATTGTCTTAATGTGCACTAGTCACTGCACTTTTAATAAAAGCCTTCTCTTAAAATATCAAATGTTCCATACTTTAATTTGTTATCTTTTGTCAAGTCAGTCTGTTAAAAATTCACACTGTTAACATTTTGTATAACTCATTAGATTTTCCTATTATTAAAATAATGTTAAATGTCAGTATACCGTATCTATATAAAAAATATTTTCTCGGTCTCTTTCTTTTTACTATCATTCTTATATTTTGCAGTCACATCGATAATGACGTCGCATTTTTGCACAAGAACCCTCGTCAGTCTCCCGCATGTGGCGCTGCAATTAGTTGCGGATAAACATTGTAAATACGGCAAGTAACACAAAACTATCTGAAAACGATGTTTCAGGTGCTATATTTGTACATTCTGCCATAGAAGAACATACAAACATTCACTTAAAAAGATAGCGAAAATAAATATAATTTTTCTTTTTATTATAAATTTATAAGAAAAAGGGAATCATCGTACGGTTTGTTGACATAATTGAGGTAGAATCTACGTACATATAGTTACATCGCGGGGTTACATTTGTCCGTACGTAAAAGTAAACATTTCACCAGACATGTATCAATGGCGTAGAAAGAATTTATCGACTTTGCTATTTTGTATGATTCGTGAAATATATATTTTGTTTTATGTACTGAAAAGTCAAGGTATCTGGAAAAAAGAGTGTCTACAAATTCGGCCGTTCCATACATTTTCTATAATAAAAATCTTAGAGGGACACATTTTAGTCGCTTGAAAAGGGTGGGTAAAGCAATTTTTGTCGACGAAAAAAGTGTATTCGTGGATATTTAGTGGTTCAAAACCTTGTGGAAATAACATAGAACTCGAGTATATTTCCTCTGTTATGTTATTTTTACGCATCTTTTTTCTGTTTTGATAGTGTCTGATTTTTGTGTACTGGGAAAAAAGATGTCCAAAAAATTACATGGGAAGTAAATTTCGTTTTCTATAATAAAAATTGAGCGATAAATATCTGAGAGGGACAAATGTTAGTCGCTTAAAAAGTGAAGGTTAAGAAATTTTAACGACGAAAAAAAAATTGTATCGTTTTTATAGCGGTTTAAAACCCTATGGAAATAACGTAGGACTCGAATATTTTTCGTTTTAAATGTAATTTTTACGTAACTTTTTGGTTGTGTCTGATGTTGTATGTATGATTTTATGTGTCTGAACGTATTTTCTGAGTAGATATTGTGTTACACTGTAAATATGCTTATATTATTATAAAGTTATGAGGAATTATTCAAGCGATGAAGGCATTTTATATTTTATAAATATTTTTATGGCACATCCCATTAAAATTATCTGAATTACTTCCCTTTGAACAGTAAAAAAATTTCAGAGTTCATTTATGATTTAACTATTTGCGCATGCCCTAGGTACAACTGGTCATTCTCGCTAGCCATCATTACACAGTTCACATCATCATCAATTTCATGTTTTGAAACTTCATTTTACAAACACGTAAAAGGATTTCTATACAGATAAAGCGAGAAATTTACACATAGGAAGTGTTAAATTATCTTTTGTGGATGTACATAATTATTGTCTGTTTTATTTGACATTCTCGTCGATATGAAGTCCGTTACGTAACATGTACAGATTCTCTTCAACTTGTGTTATATAGAACTATAAAACTGGCCAAAACTACAGTTATTCAAAACTGGATTCAGAATCAAGCAGGATTTTGATTCGGTGGATGGGGTGTTGATTAACTAAGTGGTTCCCCACATACAGTGTATCCATCACTAGACGCACGCCTTGTCGTCCTTCGCGTTTTAGAGCCTTCATCTGTGGTATAAGCTCCTTCCGACGTGCACTGATTTCGGCTGGATATTGCTGAAATACAACAAAGTCCTTTCTACCTCTAAGCTTTTCAAATGCGGCTGTACGAACCTTTTCATGATCAGTATATTTTGTAAATTTGGCTATAATATTTCATGGTTTCCTGTCAACCCTTTGTCTCAGCCTATGGACATTCTGAAATTCCACATCACCTTCTACCCCAAGATCATTGTTAGTGAAATTTTTAATTGTTGTTTCACAATTTTCAACCTGCCTATCCTCACTCTCAGGTATCCCACTAAAAATCAGGTTATATTTCATAGAGTGGGCCTGCATTTTATGAAGTTTTTCATTAAACAGAAACACATGATTTCTTGGCAAACTATTCAAGACACCCATTTGACCTTATCTTCATTCATAGATTTACTGAAATATTTATTCTCACAATTTCAAGATACATATCCATCTAAACCATATTTCATGTTTTATTTTTTTCCAACATGTTCAATAAAGTTAGACAAGTCAGAATGTGGCAATTGTTTTAAAGACAATGGATGCCAGCAGATAAACTTTATTTAGTGTAAAACATTAGCTTCTATACACCAATAATTAGAAAAAAAATAGATCTGAAACCGAACAATGAAATCAAGCTATAGTAAAACAAATGTTGTGGTCTCTGAGTACTATGATGTCTTTCAACACAATGGACTTGGCAGAATTTGGATTTTTAATAGTAGGAAGGTCTTTATTAACTCATCTTGATTTTTGGTCTTTTTTGACTGCTGTGTTCCTGTAAGAATAGAATTGTTTATATCAGTTGCGAACTTT
>MJUT01046576.1:645894-662715 GCA_002080005.1 Gigantidas platifrons | reverse complement strand
TCTGATGTTGTATGTATGATTTTATGTGTCTGAACGTATTTTCTGAGTATATATTGTGTTACACTGTAAATATGCTTATATTATTATAAAGTTATGAGGAATTATTCAAGCGATGAAGGCATTTTATATTTTATAAATATTTTTATGGCACATCCCATTAAAATTATCTGAATCACTTCCCTTCGAACAGTAACAATTTTTCAGAGTTCATTTATGATTTAACTATTTGCGCATGCCCTAGATACAACTGGTCATTCTCGCTAGCCATCATTACACAGTTCACATCATCATCAATTTCATGTTTTGAAACTTCATCTTACAAACACGTAAAAGGATTTCTATACAGATAAAGCGAGAAGTTTACACATAGGAAGTGTTAAAGTATCTTTTGTGGATGTACATAATCATTGTCTGTTTTATTTGACATTCTCGTCGATATGAAGTCAGTTACGTAACATGTACAGATTCTCTTCAACTTGTGTTATATAGAACTATAAAACTGGCCAAAACTACAGTTATTCAAAACTGGATTCAGAATCAAGCAGGATTTTGATATTCGTTTATTCTGAGGTAAATATTTGACATTAGGTTTGTTCGAATATTAGTATTATGTAACAACTGCTCCTCTTCACTTGTGATAAACATACACACAGTGGCGCAAGTGTCCAAGTAGGTCAAACTACCATATATGAATATTCATGAGACACTAATTATAGTAGGCTTACTTAGATTGTACGAGATTTATGAACATTTATTAGACTTTGTTTACAACCAGCATCATGAGGCGTGTATTGATAATGGGCAGTTCACATGTAAATAGGTTAATGACATATGTGAATTCTAATTGCTCTACAACAAACTTTTCATTTGGGAATGACCCTTTGGTACGTTTTTACGGAATTAGTTGCGGTAGAGTGAATAAGAAGGAACATTGTACCCGATGGGAGAGAGTGATTTCGGATATCCGTCCACATCATTTAGTTTTTCATGCTGGTGGAAACGATTTAGATCAAAACAGCTGTGAGGGTTTTACTGAGGAAATGGTGTTCCGGCTTTTGTCCATACTATCATCATGGAAAGGCAGATACAATATTCAGACTATTACTGTCTTATAGCTAACAGGTCGTAGATCTACATATAATGTACCAGTAGACAAATACAACTTTATTGTGTGTCAGTTTAATCAGCATTTAAAACGAGAATTGAAATCCCATTCTAAAATTATATACTAGAATGTCCGGAATATGAAAAACTGTATATCCAACATATACTTGGATGGTGTCCACTTCAACGCAGAAGGCAACCTCCGCTATTACAGAAATGTTAGAGGAGCTATTATAAATGCCATCCGTTCTGTTTGACATAATTAGTTTACTGTTATCATCTGATAAATTAAGTTGTTATTGTTATATGTGATTAATAATCTTACCTTTGTAAATTTGCAAGCAATTTTGAGGTCCCCCTTTTCCTGTTATGCTTTTTGAAAATGCATAGGTACAATGAATAGGTGGTATTTATTGTCTGTTTTACTTGTGAATATTTTTGTTATTATTATTATTTTCAACTTAACACAAATTTTCAGTTTCAGTATTATATTTTAGGATTAAAACAAGTCTGACAGGTTGCAGACACCACATCAACTCCACCTTGTTAATTTAAAGTCTTACAGACTTTGATGTCCAGTTATTTCCTCGTTGAAATTTTAGACTACTTAATTAAATACATAATTACATGAGTTGTACATTAGTGCATAATCCACTGCCTTTTCAAGCATGTACTTAGTGTACACTGGTACACTTGTCTTTGTGTTTACAAAACTGTACACTTTTGCATTTCGTACACTGGTACGTAGTTGTATACTGTACACAATGGCAAATGATGAAATAAATGATCATAGACTGGTACACAATTGCAATATAAAATGATTGTACACTGGTACACACTGGAAAACAATCTGATTATACATTGATTGTACAGTGATATGTACATGTATTTTTGTACACTGGTATACAAATTTAATGATACATTAAATATACTGGGATAAAACTGTACATTGGTACAATAAAACATTACCAGTATCCATGCAAATCAAACTTTGTAATTCAATTCAATTATTTATTGGTATGAAATCCAAATGAAAGGATTACCGACAGTTACCATACAATCATGACAACAACTGCAATGAATGATATTAAAGGAATATCTGAAATTGTTGAACAGGTTATACGATATAACCTGTTCAACAATTTCAAATATTCCTTATAATTTAATTTTTACAACAAAATTTAATGACTCATCGATTTTAATCACGATTACTTCATGTGACTATTTGAATTTGTCGCTAGCGGATGAACACGTTGGTGACGTCATAATACCAACCCAGGTTATACAGTATAACCAATGTTGCTCCAGGCGGATCAGCCAATCGGATTGCAGTATTCACATCAAATTAAATTATTACAGTATACATGTATATATTGTATCAATAATATTGGTCTAACTTGGAGCACTTGTACACAATTCCATGACATAAATACAATATACATTAAAACATTTACAAACAGCATTTCATTTTGTACAGTGGGACTGATAAAACTGTATACATTGATACAACATTACATTATTTAAGGAATATTTGAAATTGTTGAACAGGTTTAATCTGACCCAAACCAGGTTATGCAAGTATAACCTGTTCAACAATTTCAAATATTCCTTATAATTTAATTTTTACAACAAAATTTAATGATTCATCGATTTTAATTACGATTATTTCATGTGACTATTTGAATTTGTCGTTGGCGGATGAACACGTTGGTGACGTCACAATACCAACCCAGGTTATCCAGTATAGAAAAAAAATTCTCCAGGCGTATTAGCCAATCAGATTGATATATTCAAATCAAATTAAATTATATACATATGAATATTACTGTGTACATTTGTACACAATTCCATGACATAAGCACAATTTACATACAACAGATTATTATGTACATGGGTACAATAAACCAATATTTTAATTTCTTAGGAGATGGCAGAACCACCACCATGATGTTTGATATCTTACATTATTTTAATTTATTGTATTTCTCCCAAATTTATATCGTGAAAAATGCAACTTATGTTTTTTAAACTCTGTGTATATTATGGTACTTATATTACATATCAAGCCTGACAAAAACTTTTTTTTTAAATGGCGTTTCGTGTTGATTTTTCTGGACATCCCTTATTCACATACACTGTCTGTCCTTTATGTTAAATTATAATCGATGCATGTGGTATTAATTAAATACAGTTACTCTCCACTATTTCAAATATACTGAAGAACAATCAATTAAACTTCTAATTAGTGTTGTAACTATGTAATTGTCACCGAGGTATTTCTACACGTGATTTACGATCGACTAAAAATAACATTGTCGTCTTGTAACGCTGTAAACATACCGCTGTACGTGTATATTGAAGTGTAAAAATAACATTGACGGTTTATGTTCTCTGTAAACATACCGTTGCAGATCTCTTATTAGATAGTAGACAACATCATAACCAAGACCATGTTCTAACCGACCAAGATATACATTAAAATCGTTAAAAAATGCGTTGTCGGCATCACACCGCAACCAAACTTTTATTCCACGTTTGATTGGTTTTGCAGGTAAGTATTGTTTGTAGAAAGGTCTTCCTGTCCATTTAATCATGGCTTCAGCAGGCCTAAAATATTTTTTATAGTTTGCTATTGCCGCCCAACTCAGATTTTACGTGCGACTCATTTTTTTTTAACCTGTGTAAAAAATTGTTTTTACGATCATGTCCGTTCCGGTTCATTATGAATGTAGCAGAAAAACACCAATGTCATTCGAGCGCTTAAAACTATGCGATTATTTCTTCAAGTCTTGACAGCATCGACAGAGATGGCGTCTCGGAAACGTGTTTGAAACGTCCATCAGATTGAAAGATAATTCTTTGGTGGAACGTAATAACAAAGGGTGGTGACCAAATAGTAAACAATTTCATATATAGTTACTCCGCAGATGACACATGGGAAGATGTATTCAATGATCTGACGGAATATTTTAGTTTCACACTCGGAAGGCAGACACATTAAAATTAAGACTTGCGTCGAAATTGTCATCATCTGAGAGTTCCGAACCCATCCACATTGCCATTGATTTTAGCAAAACACTAAAATATGCAACGTTTGAAGTAGAAAAGTTAAATTCCGAAGGGTCTGAGAGTGAGAAACAGCAGGCAACTAAAAACGCATTTACAGCACTCGTGTGCAGCGGAAATGCATGCGAGAGGAAACCTGTCCTGAAAAGAACAGATGCACAAGATTCACAGGTAGCTTTGGGGTGCATGCTTCAATACTAGTAGAGGTCAGTCTAGTATTGAACCTGTCAAACTTTAGAAACAAGACTAACCATTTATTCAATTCAAAAATCCTTTTAAATTTTGCAAGTTTTCAGTCATTTATTTTAATATGCATGTAAAGGGAGCATAATACCAAACTAGAAACCGAGGTATTAGACATTCTACAAATATTCGAGTTAACTCCAGGAATGACTACCTGACTGCTACTTCTAGCCGAAGATGTAGCAATGTTAGAATTACTGCACAAAGTATCAATTTCGTTGTCGCTTATATCACTGAACAATTTATGTTTGTCTACCATAATTGTTACCTTCCGGTTTTTATCCTTATTTTCCTTGCCTTTTTTACCCATTGTAAAATTAAAACCACACAAAATACTTAACTAAGTTCTCCTTGTAAGGTGGCATTGCGAAAAATTGAGCGAACTTGCGCGAGCTCCTTGGTTATATATGGATGTACCACGTGATGGTCATTGGACCTATTGTTATTGAAATTTGTCAATGGGCTGTAAAAAGTGAGGCGACTCTAAGGGTATTCGAGAATCTACATAATGACTCTGAAATGCGGAGATATACTAAGTAAGAATTGGACATTTGAAGGTGACTTTGGATGTTTTTGATTACTTATTACTTCGAGTGATCTTGTGATGTTCGTTTTTTCTCACTTGTATAATTTGTATTGCCCCTCTCATTTAGATACATCTACATATATTAGACTTCCCTTACAAGTAACTATTTTAGGCTTCAACAAATTGGTCATGGATTATTTGTCAATCATACTACGTGTGAATATCACGAGTGTATGGGCGTCCCTTAGTTTTAACGGTTTTCTGGATTTCTGGAAGTCTTTACTGAATAAGAATGAATGGAGGGGGTGTTTGCAAATGTGTCTCAGTGCGTGAATTTTCTTCATTGGTTAAACAAAAAATAGGGAGATATTTCCAAAATAAAAGCAGAAATTTCAATAAAATTCACATTTTCACTCCAAATTATGTCATAAAAAAACAAAACGCAAATATCAATTTGCCGACAGCTTTAAAACGCATCATGCTTAAATGAGATTTAAAGCATCGTTATGACAATGTATAAATAAAAAAACGTGTTTCCGTTTGACATTTAGACAAAATGTCAATCGTTTCTGTGCAAATTCGGCACACATGTTTGCCAGTTTTACCAGGGAACATAATACTGTACCTTATTGGAATTGTTTACGGAGATAAAAAAATGGTACGTTGGGACCAGCGGATTGGACGTTTCCATAAAAATTAACCACTGCCACTTGTGATGTTTCTGCCACCATCGGAAGAAATAGAATTGAAATTTTCGAATGAAAAGTTTTATACATTGCCATATTTTTCACAAAAAAGAGAAGAAAAAATGCCGCCCTCCCTCATCAATTTTGACAAAAAAGGGCCTGAGAACCAGGTAATTAATTTTGCATGGCCTTGCTTTTCCTTGTGACAACATTTATTATAGAACTTTACTGGTGTCTGAATGAATTAATGATGACGACAATATTAACTTTCCATTTTTATATGGAAATTAAATTTGTTAACTACTTAACTTCATGCAATCATCTTTTAAACAATCATATATGCCTTGACAGGTTTCAGGTATCAATGTTGATACTGCGATTCTGTACAAATATTCCAATGAGTGGTAACAATCACTAGTAGCCAGATATTTTAAGAGTTATTGAGTCTTTCAGAAGGTGAGATTGCCCCTCTCGTGTTGGTATCCTGCTTTTGTATCAATGGAGTAACTTTTCCCAGATGTGAAAATCCCTTGTATCCATTCTTAGAAAGTTTCTGAAACCTTGAGGTTCCTCATCTGATAATACCTTTACCAAGGCATGGTGAGTCCCATGTGTCCTGCACCTCTGAATCCAGGCACGTACCCATTTCTGTCATAACTTTTATAAAGCATTTACACTTAGGGACTTTAATTACATAGGATCACTGTCAAAAGCTTTTTTTTAAATGGCGTCTGTCTATGAGGCAGTTCGATCACCAACTTTAGTTCGGTTTTAGTAGCATTCCTGCGTATGTCCGGTTGAAAGATTGATCGGACACGGTACGGTACCAGTCTAGTTAATATGGCGGCTTTTACTCGGAAAATGTGTGTATTGGAAATGTTTCATGACGACGTGGAAGATTTCCTTTCTGTGTTTGCCATTAAATAAAAACAAATACAAAATGTATAACAAGTGTAAAAAACTTGATTCTTAGAAGAGATTATGCACCTAAAGTTGTTAATTACATGCCAGAAGTAATCGAACAAATGGAAATCCCGGAACACATTGATGATTTCAAAGTTCATTACCGTATGAGTAGAGATACATTTTATATAGTATTAGAAAACATTCAAGACACGTTAATACGTAATGGAAAGTGTCCTCACGAGGTTGTATCCCCATAGAAACAGCTTTTGGTATGTCTCGACCATTTGGCTTCACCCACGTCAATGAGGGAGACTGGCCATATATTTGGCCAGCCAAAGTCAACAGTTCACCAAATCATCCAAGAAGTTTGTGATATTTTGACACAACTTGGTACTCAGGTAAGCTGATAACCGGGACAGTTCTTTGTTTTCTAATTAGAAAAATGTACAATGTAGTATGGATAATGGTACTTGAAAACATAGCATAGAAACAGTGCTTTTGTGGCTGTTCTTAACATCAGTCAATGTGAGGCCTGTTTTTAATTTATATACGAGGCACTTCAGTATAATGAATAATCTCGTATTTTGATTATTAAGTTAATTGCATTTGTGTTTTACAAGTCATTTGCTGTATCTCAAATCGTTACCTTCAACAACAAGCCATGTTTGTTTATACTCCGAATCTTGTTCAGGACAAAACATAAATAGACATGTAACTGTAGCCCTTTTACATGGAGCTTTAACTATTAACAATATAGGAACAATTGATAGAAAATATTTAGAACCTGGACACACCAAAATGGAATGCTGCGATTCAATGCACGCTGCTGTAGAGGCTGCAAAAAATGCACTTATTTGTACCAAGTCAGGGGGATACAATTGTCAGAATGACAAGACAAAGAAAACCATATACTGACATTACAGACTTCAAAGATGTTTCAAGCAAAATATTTTCATTTTCAATAGTGGACACCAATGGTAAAAAGGTTAAATGGTTAGAAATTAAATTGATACAGTTTAGAAAACATGAACCAGACAGCATTTTTGTCAAGTACGAATTTGACGAGGAGGAGTTTCACTGCATAATAATCAAAGCATTTAATGCCAAAAGAATTTCTATGTGGGGAGCCAACAAATATCTGAATTAGAAAGGACATAATTTCAAATTGGTATATCTGATCTGAACTATTGGTACGACAATAAAATACCAATATCTGATGCAAAGGAAAAAGATCTGTTGGACTCATGTACAGGGAGAACAATACCAGAAGAGCACCACTCATATTATAACAATATACCTTCAGATTCTAGTGTGAAAGATGTGGTTCCAGAGGCAGATCTTTACGATGAAATGGATGATAAATAAATCGGAAGATCTACTGAATTATTAATATTTTTAGCTCAGTACCAATGTGAATTATTATCATGTATATATTATACACAAAATAGTAAAATTGTATTAAACATTTATTTCTTACATGTCTGTAATCTGTTTATAGTTTCAGGGTTAACTTGTGATTAGTAAATAGTAAGATATTATAGGCTGTTTCGTGGTCTATTCCTGATTTATCATGATATAAGCATGGAATAATTAATTGGCTGATGACACACCAAGAATTATATGTTGGGGCTTTGCTTGACCGATCCCTACATGACTTACAACAGGGGGCTAGCAGTGATGTTGGTCAAAAGGTAAACAGTGGTATTCTGTGTCTGTTGGGTATTGTGTAAAGTATGCAAGTATAATCATAATTGTTATAAGTGCAACAAATTGCATGCCAGTGTTCGTTATACTATGGTTTCTGGAGGGTCAAATAGTCTTTCACCTAGAATTATGGGACCGAATAGTGTGTCAGGTTTTAGTAGGCCAGTCGTAGGAAATAATTTTCGTGGCCCAAGGCCAGTGCATCAAAATCAAAGACAGGTCAAACACGTTCGACCAAGAGTTACCTACACCAATCAACTGCACAATGTTTAGTGCTTATCTTGAAAATGGGCAAAGTCGTCCACCAACACCACCTGCTGATGGCTTCAAAAACCAGCATCACCGTCGTATGCTGTGGAAAGAACACCACTACAAGCCATTCAACCGACCAAAATATCATCTAGTGAGGATGTGAACCTCGATTCTAAAATCTTATTTCTACTCAGTTTCCTTTAAAATACTGTACAATTTTCTCAATTCTCAATCAAGTTTCATTCGTATGTTTCCAGTGCAAAAAGATCGCAGGAATTCATGAATACCGATGTCCAAAACAGTGACAAAAGTAACCTGCCACGATCTATAGTTAATTACGACTTTTCAAAGTATAAATCATGTTAATCAATAAAAAATGTGGTTAAAGATTAACTTTATTACAATTTTTGAATTAGAGTGAAATTTATCATTTCTCATTTTTTTCTGTTTTGACAATTGTATGTTATTGATGTACCGACTCAAAATAAAGCTATTGTATTGTATTAAAACAACTCATCGTCTTTTGTAAGTGCAATCATGTAAATAATAATATGCAATCAAGAAAATATTGTTTGTTTGTTTAACTTAATAGCGTTTGATGTTGATTTCAATTATTTTGAATTAGTTTATATAGCTTGTATCATGAAAGAATAAGGCCGATTAATAATTTGTAATTGCACAATGGCATTTTGAGTTAGCTTGTTTTTACTTCAGCTTGTGTAGCAATGAAAATTATATAAACTCCCAATTCTTCTTGTTCCCTCGTATCTTTCAATCATGTCGGTAGTACTAGTGTTCCGCAAAAGCGGAAAGCAGACGACTCTGTAGAGTCTTCTCCAGCCAAGAAATATTACAAAGCATTATCACAAAATGCATTTGACTGGTATAAGCAGGACGACAAAGGCCGTTGGTATTGTGAGCCTTGTCGGTCATCAAAGTACACTAATGCTTATGCTAAGGGTCATGACGTAAAAAAACAAAACAACTAATCATGCAAGACATGCAAGTACATTTTTATTTTATAGTACGTATTTTCATACATTTATACGACTTTTGCTAACGTATAAATATTCATTAAATATGCAAGTTTTTTTGTTTTTTTTACCTCAGAATACAATCTATACATGTATATATCATAAATTTTGAAATCGGGTAAAGTCGACCTTCAATATTTATGTTGCAATAATATGTAGTCATGAAATTAACGTGAGAATAAAAATAAATTTGTATGATATTTATTGCAGTATTGCGAAATATATAAGGAGAAGGGTATTACACCGTTATTGTTTAGTCTGGTTTCCAGTGATACCATGTACATGTAGTTAGCATTTATATATATCGTTTTGTTTAGTTTACCTGTTTCAGATTTTCGTTTTTAGACACATTATTTTATGATATTAGTTACAAAAATGAAAAACCTTCAGGTAAATGAAGTGTCAGTGTTTACCCTGCGGCTATCGGATGTTAATTTGTTCGTTGACGCCATCTTGGATTTCCTGAATTTTGTCATTTAAAAAAAAACAGATTTCATCAAATTTCTATACAGTCCGAACTTCAACAACATTTGTTTTTTGTTCTTTCCCTTTTACTTTAGAATACAATGCAAAGCAAATATAATTAAAATAATTGGAACATCGCAAATTAGTGGAGTTTGACAATTTTCACATAGCGTCCCCTGCCGTACACATTGAGTAAACAACTGGAGTGATATATGTTAAATCGAATTTGAAAGCAACATAGTCTAAAATTAACTGTTCACACAATTATTTTTTGTTAGTTTGATCCTTCATCTATATTTTGTAGGGTAGCCATTTTGTGAATACATAGTTG
Organism: Gigantidas platifrons; assembly: GCA_002080005.1. Lineage (NCBI taxonomy): Eukaryota > Metazoa > Mollusca > Bivalvia > Mytilida > Modiolidae > Gigantidas > Gigantidas platifrons. The sequence goes on along the minus strand of MJUT01046576.1, from coordinate 652,398 downwards.
AATTAATATAGTTGAACATTTTCTGATGTCTTCGTAATTTTCTATAGGATGTACAATATATCAGCCCGAGAGACATTTATAATACAGGTCTCTGAATATATATATATATATATATACGATCAAAATTTGTAAATAAACCAAATCTGAATTCAATTTAGAACGTTTCCTAACCGATTTCAAATTAAGCAAAATTCGTATTCGGGTGTTACTCGCTTATGTTAAATTTGTCGAGGACCTACACATAAAACGTAATTCGTTAATCAAGATCAATTAAAATGCAACTGTACAATTGATTTATCCGTTTCATATTTTTCCATGTGATATCATGATTTCTTTAATATACATACTGTGTGTGTTTAATAAAAGATCAGTGGAACCAGGGAACTACATGTATGTGGAACTCGGCAAGTTATTTTTATTTTCAGAATTTAACAATCAAATAATTATTTTTCCATAATTCCACACTAAAAAAAAAAACGTTTTAAAGAAATATCTTCGGTCAGAGACATATATAACACATAGATTGGCAACTTCTTAAGAGTCTAGTTGGCCTTTCAAAATATCATACCATCGTTTTACTGGGAGTACATATACTCCCAGCGCTTTATTATAGCTATGTTTTAACTTTATTTTTTAAAATAATTAAAATATGGTTGATTGACTGATTAATGTTTAACGTCCAGCGAGCAATATTTCAGCTATAATCAGGACAATGCGATACATGTCTCTGCTTTGGCTATTCTCTGATATATTATACACTAAATCATATTCCATGTACATAATTATGTAGCTAGCAACGTATTTCATAAGGTTTCTCTATATCAGCTGGTGACCATGTCTCTGCAACAACAGCCAAATTAATGAAAGAGAAAACGGTAACTAATGATAATTCTGTACAGGCTTTAATGCTTAAGCAGCTATGTAAAGATGACGAAAACATCGTCAGCTATCTGAAATGTGCTTATCATCTCGCAAAAACAGAACAACCAAAATCAGTTTCCTGCCGTTATTGAACTTGTAGAATGTCTTGGTATTCAGTTAACCAAAGACGAATGTGCGTACACAAGTCACCGTGCTATCACGGAATTTCAAACAGCTCTTGCTGGTGTTGTCCTTGATGAGACACTTGATAAAATTAATTCGTCACATTACTTTGCCATCTCAATAGATGAATCAACAGATCGTGCAAACCACAAGAAACTTATTATGTATGTGGACTATCTAAACAACTACGAAAAACACACAAGGTTTTTATCTAACATGTTCATTGAAAAATCAACTGCCAATGCAGTGCATTGTTTCTGAAACAATCACACACTTAGTGCTACAAGAACTTAAATCCAAGGGTATTAACCTACAGAAACTGACAGTCATCAGTACTGACGGTGCAAGCGTCATGACAGGAAGACACAATGGTGTAGTCAAGAGGTTGAGAGACGAAATTCCCGAACTTATTGGTGTCTATTGTGCCGCTCATAGGTGTTCGCTTGCAGCATCACAAGCTGAAAAGTTTGTTCCTGAACTACAGTCGTATGCTAGAACTGTGTCTAACATCTTTTATTACTTCAGTAATTCAGCACTTAGGTCAAATAAGTTGCGAGAAATTCAGAGTTTGTTAAACATGCCAACACTTAAATATGCAGAAATCCACTCCGTAAGGTGGTCAAGTTTAGACTCAGCAGTTCGTGTGATATACAGGACTTACCCAGCTCTTGTTATTGCTCTTGAGCATGAAGCTACTACAAATGCTTGTCAAAGGTTTGTTAACCGAGGTTAAACAGTTTACATTTATTATGTGTACGCATTTGTTAATGGATATTTTGCCATTTTTGTCACGCATTTCAAAGGTGTTTCAGTGTCCAAGTGTAGACTTTAGTAAGATATCACCCATTGTGGACTCCACTGTAAATGCATTGAATGATATGAAAGAGAGTCCAGGTGTTTATGTGGAAATGTTAGATGTGTGTATGGTTCAAGAGGATGGGAAGGTATTGTATAGGCGTGAGGTTAGTGAGAGTAGTAAGAAGGCAGTAGATGAGAGTGTAGTGTAATGTCAGTGGCTTTGAGGGGTTTGATAGTTATGAGTCATAGTCTACAGGTGAGAGTGATGTGAGAGAGGTGGAAGTTAAGTATTATGTTCAGCAGAAAAACATTGTTAGTAGGGTCCTTCCACAGTATGTAGACAAGATTGTTTGTAACTTGGAAGAATGTTTTGGTGAGCAAGGTATTTTCTCTCTTTCTTGTATATTTGTGGCATCATGTATTGTAAGTGCAGAGAGAGAAGGTAGTCAATCTTTTCTCAAATTTGGACTAGAAGAGCTCAATAATCTTTTAGACAAATTTGAGAAAAGCTTGACTATTGACCGGGAGAGCTGTGTGAGTGAGTATAAGCAGTTCAAGAGGTTGGTGATAGGTAGCTATGCTGAGTAAAACTTTGCTTCATGTGTTCAATTCATCTGTCAGAAATATCATGAGATCATGCCCAATGTGGTTAAGTTCCTTGAGTTAGGGGTTGTTATTCCGGTCACAAGTGTTCCTTGTGAACGTGGGTTCTCCACTCAGAACAGGATTCTGAGTAAGTTACGAACCTCACTTTCCACTGGTGTCATTACCGATCTCATGAGAATTTCTGAAGATGGGTGCCCCATGAAGCAGTTTGACTTGAGCAAAGCTTTGTGGAAGTGTGACAAGCAGAGAAGGTATTACAGGGTTTAAACATTGTTATTAATGGATGTATATATATATGTATATAGTTAACTTTTGATATATAACTACAATGATTTCTCAAAAGAAGGTGAACATGCAGTACACTGAACTTAAGTATTTGATGAACTTTTTAAAAATAATTATAGTGCTGCTCATGCAAATGCTTTTTTATAATGCTATATGTATAAATTAATAAATTAGTGCTTTACTTTTTCAATAGGTGCTCATGCAAATGGTTTTTTTTAATGCTACATGTATAAGTTCATAATCTCAGTTAAGAATTAGTGCCTTGCTTTTTAAATAGTTGCTCATGCCAATGTATGTTATGCTATAATAAGTTCATGAATGTATAATTGTTTTTGTTTGTTATGTATGATGAATGTAAGTTTGATGAAAGATATGAACAAAATAAACTATATATTAAAAGATATTGATTTTATTTCATATTAATGTACTCAATTTGTGTTGGTCTATGCATTTCAAACAATCCTGCTTCCTGTAAAGAAGACACGAGAATGTGAAAATGACATTTACAAACAATGCAAAGAACAACAAAAAAAACCTGACAATGGAATGAACTGCAACAAAATGAAAGTAAAACAGAGATCTACATTACATTACAATAAACATGACACACCATACATAGACCCATCATTAGTTATAAATTATGACTGAAATGTGAAAAACGCCACAAAATAATGTCTCCCTCACTTCTCTTGGAAATCTCCCTGCCATGACCTCAAGTCTCCCTGTTGTCCTCTGAGGGAGACTTAAAGTCTCCCTAATATTTTCAAGAGTGGTGAGCCCTGTCGATACCGTCAAAAAACCAATGGTGGTGTATGAGGATATATCAGCGGTTAGGAATGAAAACACAATTCCGCAGGTTTTGATAAAATATTTGTATACTCCATTATTCCAGGATTCTTTCCATTGACTTTATATATGTGTACTCATTCGCTATATCATATTTTTTATTTCATAAATTTTAAAGTGTGAACATAGACTAGCCGAAAAATATTCGCAACACATGCAGCAATTTTAACGTTTGAAGGGAAGCACTAGTGGCCTGGCACAGGACAGACACAGTTGATTTGCGAACCAAGTTTCTGGGATGATTCGGTCCCAAACCCAATGGTTGGTTCCCTTAATAACCCTACCTCCAGTTTGTCCAAAACAACCAGGTAAAAAAATCTTAGTGTGCAATTGATTGAAATATTAAAACACTTAAAGAATGACTGTCATATGATTTCTGCAATTAGCAACAGCTAAAGGTAGAGCATCAGCTATATCCATAGACCACTGTCCATTATTTTGCAGTGATTCAACCTTCTGTAAAAATAACTCCTAATCCAAACCCCTTTCAGTTGGAATAAAGTGCATATATTCTGCAACATTCTCTATCATATACATTGTAATTGCAAACCTTTTGGCGAATTTCAGATGCCGTACTACATGAACGACTGAGCTCAGTTTCTGTACATTTCAATAAAGATTGGAAAAAAAAATTCCATCACCATGTACTATATCACACTGAAGTCCGTTGGTCTTTAGTAGCTTGTCTAATATGTTGTTATGAAAGTCTATCATACCGGGTATTTTGACGTCTACGATAGGCTTTTAGACTTTCCTCTTTTGCTTGGTTTATTGCTGACCCAAGATAACACCTCTTAACAAACAACCTTCTCTTTGCAGTCTTCTTTTTTGTTCGTAGTTGATGAATTCTTCTAGGATTATTTCTTTTCTTTCGACTCAGTTGAGTGGGATTCTTCCAACCTAAATCGGATTTTAATCGCTTTATTAACTTTTGTGCTACTTTTCTTCGTCGCTTTAGTCTTATTAATGGTTCTTGATCAGAGTCAGTGTCATCATTTCTTCTCGGTCTTTTTTCTGGTCTAAGCTGTTTCCTCCGCTTAGGTTTTACTACTGGTTCAATTTCAGAGTCTGATTCTGACACATTGAGGCTTGAAGGTCCTCCTTTCTAATCATGAAATCTGGATCACGATCATCATCATCAGTCGATGATATATCTTTGTACTGCGAGCTTCTATCTTCTAGAAAATTTCTTGGCGAAGTTTTATATCATTTAAAAAAAGTTTTCTTTTGATGTCAGCAAGGCATTCATCATCACTAGAACTGCTTTACTCTGCTATGTCATTCACTTTATTGTCCACTGTGTTGGCTTAATTTATGTTCTGCACTTCGTTCTCACTATTTTCAGTTTCCATTTGATTACTCGCATTACTTTCCACTGGATTGTTCTCATTTTTGACCTGATTGTTCTCATTTTCTACCTTTTCGACCTGATTGTTCTCATTTTCCACCTGTTTGGTCTCTTCTTCCACCTGAATGTTCTCATTTTCCACGTGAATGTCCTCATTTTGCCACGTGAATGCTCTCATTTTCCACCTGATTGTTCTCATTTTCTACCTGAATGTTCTCATTTTCCACTTGATTGTTCTCATATTCCACCTGCTTGTTGTCATTTTCCACTTGATTGATTTATTTTTCCAATGGATAGTTTTCATTGTTCTCACTTCTTGTCCATATTATTGTTCTCATTTTCCTCTTGATTGTGATCATTATTTTCCATTTCATTGTTGTCCCTATTGTCCAGTATGTTTTCCCCGTTATCACTGGAACAATTTTCATCTGTCATTAACATCTGTAGATCTTCAGTTATTTCGTCCATGGCAAACTGAAAGAATACATAATGCAGTTGTTATGTTCTCCACTTTTCCCCAGCATTCACAAGTGTTTCACACATAAAATGATGTTCACATCTCTGGATACTTTCAACCAATTTGATTGCATTCAAAGTGAAGGTCTTCTATCTTAAAATTGCAAGTTTTATTTATAAAGTATAGATCATGTCCTTTTGTCACTTTGATTATTTTATACAATATGAATTTCATAGTCATCTACACGAACTAAATAAATTAAATATTTTGATAAAATAATAACAATAGCTATATTTAATTAACGGATAACCTTTTATTTCTCCAATCTTGCCTGATAAATGTGTGAAAATGCTAACGTGGAACTTTGTGTATTGAAATTGTAGCTGAATGTAGAGGGAACAATGATAAATACTCTACTTTCAATAAAGCGTCTATCGACCCGGAATCAATAATCAATCAAGCGCTTTAACTCAAGTCACGCGTGATTTCACCGGGAGTTCACATAACTTGGGCAATCATATTTATTGATCAATCGTCAGTGACGCACATGTTGTCAATATTGAAGGAATTAAATGTCTCTATCAAAGGTAAAGTTTTCACGGACTTGGTTCCAGTCAACCGTGGAAAAAAATGAATGGGAAAAACATTTGAAAGATGTGCCCGAATTTGACATTTCCAAATTGAAAAGATATCTTACGGAAAGCAGAAATAAAACGTTCGACAAAGAAGGTATGAGAGCATACAAATCTCTCAAAGCATACAAATATTTTGAAGAGGGATATGTACAACGGATTAGTTCTGCGCAAAAACATGACATTTATTTTGTGAAAGCAGAAGTGATGGCTTCAATGGCTAGGAGGATATGAATACACATCTACATCGTATGTTTGCATGTCAAAAGAGGGAGATGTTCATGGAGGATCTTGTGACTGTGTTGCAGAGTAAGTGCATGATTTATTTAGTTTTGTTTAGTTTTTAATGATACTTAGTTAGAATTATTAATTTCCAAAATATATTATTATTATTTAATACAGTACTGTCAAATTAAAACTCCATGAGTGTCATGCAACATAGAGGAATTTACAATTTGATATTTATGCAACAAGTGACAGTTCAACTT
>MJUT01046576.1:632274-645557 GCA_002080005.1 Gigantidas platifrons | reverse complement strand
AGGGAACAATGATAAATACTCTACTTTCAATAAAGCGTCTATCGACCCGGAATCAATAATCAATCAAGCGCTTTAACTCAAGTCACGCGTGATTTCACCGGGAGTTCACATAACTTGGGCAATCATATTTATTGATCAATCGTCAGTGACGCACATGTTGTCAATATTGAAGGAATTAAATGTCTCTATCAGAGGTAAAGTTTTCACGGACTTGGTTCCAGTCAACCGTGGGGAAAAACATTTGAAAGATGTGCCCGAATTTGACATTTCCAAATTGAAAAGATATCTTACGGAAAGCAGAAATAAAACGTTCGACAAAGAAGGTATGAGAGCATACAAATATTTTGAAGAGGGATATGTACAACGGATTAGTTCTGTGCAAAAACATGACATTTATTTTGTGAAAGCAGAAGTGATGGCTTCAATGGCTAGGAGGATATGAATACATATCTACATCGTATGTTTGCATGTCAAAAGAGGGAGATGTTCATGGAGGATCTTGTGACTGTGTTGCAGAGTAAGTGCATGATTTATTCAGTTTTGTTTAGTTTTTAATGATACTTAGTTAGAATTATTAATTTCCAAAATATATTATTATTATTTAATACAGTACTGTCAAATTAAAACTCCATGAGTGTCATGCAACATAGAGGAATTTACAATTTGATATTTATGCAACAAGTGACAGTTCAACTTCACACATTTAAAAAAAAAATGTTTTTGATGAAATGACATTACACATGTCACAGATAGAGAGAAATGTATATTTGATATGTATGCAACAAGTGACAGTTCACATATAATTTTTTTTTTATTTCTTTAAATGATATGACATCACACATGTCACAGAGAGGAATTTATATTTGATATGCAACAAGTGACAGTTCACATAAATTATTAAAAAAATATTTCAATTTTTTATACTGACACAGCTTACAACCAGATTGGCTCATAATGATACAATAAAGATTATTATTAACTGGAGGATTGCTAACATAGTTGTTTTTCTCCTGGTAAAAACTAAAATTATTCCTACACATTTAAAAAATACTCTTAAGTTTTTCTGTGGAGCATGTTTTTTTATATTAAAATCCAACATAATAAAACATTGTATGCTATGGAGGTTTGTTTCGTTTCATTTATAACAGCATTAATTTTTACTAATTAATTGTAAAATGCTTTTATTTTCTTAGGAAGGAAGAAGCATGTAGTCATATTGCTGCACTCCTATTTGCTGTCGACGATTATGTGCAACAAATTGAAAGAGGAGAAAACGAAAATAAGTCCGTCCACCTATATCCATGGCAAAAAGCCACACTCAATCTACTGGATGGCCAGGACGATAGACAAGTATTATGGTTCCACGATCCCACCGGCAATTCTGGGAAATCCTTTCTTGCTAGCTACTTACTTAGGACCGGAAGATCTTTCGTTGTGGAAGGAGGAGTTACTCGAGATCTTGCGTTTGCATACTCTGAACAACCACAAGTAGTGTTTGACTTCTGTCGAAGTCAAAAGGAATTCGTTAACTATCACATCATTGAAGCATTAAAAAATGGAAGGTTATTTTCGTCTAAATATGAAAGTTCATTGAGGATCTTTAAATCATGCAAAGTTGTGTGTTTTGCAAACTTCTTACCTGAGTTTGAGAAGCTTTCATTGGATCGTTGGATGTGTTTGGAATTAACCAATGAAAAGTTTACAATTGTGTATCCAGAATAGTATAAATAAATGTGTTTATGGCAACTGTATATATTTAAGACCTGGGAACTGAGGTTAGAGGTTCACTTGAAATGTTTAAGAGAGGGATTACTAATTATAAACGTACAGCTCTTATGGCCGCAGGTGCAATTGGACATAGCTACGCTAAATATAGGCGTTTTACTAATAGGAATTATAGAAGGACTCGTAATAGGACTAGATATGGCAGGAAATCTGCTACATTTTCTAATAAAAAAAGGAGGGCTACTAAAAAGAGGATTAATTATGCTCGTAAGAGAAAAACTCTCGCTAAAGCGTATAAGAGAGGTGCTTATAAATATGTTACTGCCCGTAGAACAGAAAAAGTTAGCTTTAGCTTCCCTATAGATGCCATAGGTACTACTGGAGATGCCGTATCGTATGATGCCGATGCTAAATGGTTTGGCAGTAGCAAAACTAATAAACATATATTTGAATCATATCAGGGAGTACGATTTAGAAGTGTATCTTGGAAATTCGATAACTTCAAAGTTAGGACTGTTCTAAGGACCGTCACTACAGAAGGAAACCCACCTGAAGATGTTACTCAAGAGCAAATTCTTGAACCTAGTTTTGTAAAAATGAGGTACAGACATAATAAGTGGAATGATGCAACTAATCCTAATGTTGAAAGGTTTCATGACAAGCGTATTGAAGAAATTATGCAGTCAAAATGCATAACAAACTGTCGTGATAAGTTTTGTGGCATTTACAAGCCAAAAAATGCTATGGACCAGCTGATGGAGATTATAACATTAGGACGTTGACTCGGAGGACTCAAACTACAAGTGTAAATGAAGAAGGACCTCCGTATTTGTCATACTGGTTTTCCTGTGAAAGTACTCTACCTAAACAGTTCTTTGTTGCACATCCGCCCGTTAAACGGACTGCCAAAATTCTTGTTGATTGTGATTGTACATTTTATTCTAAATTCATGTGTTTCAGAATTTTTTTTTATTACAGTTAAATGTTATATGTTATAAAAAAATAAACACTGTCATGTGAAATCTAGTTACCTATATCTGTGTTAGTTATTTTTTATAGTGTCATGGGGGGTTATAGTGTCCAGGGGGGGGCCGAACATGTTAAACACGAAGATCGACTATCCACATTCCCCCCAGACACCTCTTGTGTCAAATTGGTATTTCCCGCTTCTATTTTTAGAACGTTTTGTAATAACGTTATAAACTGACGTCACCCGCGTTCAGTGCCTCGGCGACGTCATCTAGTATTACCTTACGTCGCCGCCATTAATCGAGGCGCTTTCAAACTGTTAACATGGGTAAACATTTGAAGGTTGATTGTACTGTGTGTAAAAAGGAAATTCGTAGTGATAACCTGGCAAGGCATATGAGAACTCACGAAAAACCATATAAAAAGGTGGAAGGGAAAATTGAACAAGTACAAAGAGACAAATCAGGTACCAATTTTTTCTTAACATTTCAAAAACATGTAAAAGAGGAATTAAGTGCTAGACTCTATAAAATAGAGGAAATAAAACAATACATTATATGTAATGAAACTGGAGCTTCCGGTGAAGCTAATCCTCATTCTCATTGTGTTATGGTATTAACAGAGAAGATGAACTTTGAGAACTTTAAAAAGTTTTGGGTTGACAATTACCTACTTCCCGTCTATCAAGATGTTGAATCTTGCAAGAATCTCCGTTAGAGTTTCAAATACTGTAATAAAGAAGACCACACATGTGATTTTGCAGCTGTCGATGCCGATTATCTTCACATGCACACATCGGCAGGATGTAACTGACAAACTTTGTGAATGGAATAAACCAGCAAAGAGAACCGTGGAACCTAAAACCATTCACAATATCAGAGTTGTCAAGTAAGGATTGTTTTTGCTTGTCTATGTTAATGTATATATAATATTACCGAGAAGCATACTGAATGTTGCTAAAGCTTTTAAAACACCAATGCTAGAAGTTATTGAAATGTAAATCAAGATTTCATTCAGTCAGCATTATTTTCTTGTCATAAATAACCAAGTTCCATAAAGATACAGGGGCAGTCATGGCTGTGATCGTATGGTACATTGGTAGTTGGAGTTACAACTACTTCTAGCATCAATGCCTATCACCATTGATGTTGTGAGTTCGAACCTCGAACAGGGTGAAGGGCCGGGTTGCTCAATGAGTTAGGTAGTTGGAATACCTAACAACTCAAACAAGCCCATCACCAACCCGGATTTGTAAATTACCAAAAAGTAGTGCAATCGACTCTCAGCCGCAAGTGATAAAGTTTACCAGTAGCTTGCCCATGGACGTTGGTTCCCCCCGGGAACTTGAGCTTCTCCCACTACTAAAACGGGTCGCCATGACATAGCTGAAAGTGGCGATAAACACCAAAAATCAATCTATCGAACAGGGTGATGTGTACAACATTATGTGATGAAGTTTGTCAGACTTGAGATAGGTCGGGGTTTTTCTCAGTGTCCTCCAATAAAATTGACCACCGTGATATAACTGAAATTACGTTGAACGTGACATTTATCTAAATTAAATTAAATGTCTCAAATAGTAAGACAAGATGATGTTTTATTTTGTGGAAATATGCGTATGAAAAGTAGAAGACAAGCATGTCTTTCCTTTAATGAGGAGATACGACAATTGACATCTGACATATTTCTGAGGAAACTTTTCGATGCTAAGCAAATTGTCTTGAAAGTTGTCAAGAAGAAGACCAGGAGAACTGAAAATATAAAAAATGAGAAAACAGATGGAAAATCAAGATCAGACGCTCTCAAGAGCCTGTATCGTTCACCTGGTTATAAACAGAACCAATTGGTCCTATGTAAAAACTGTCCTGCAGTGGTAGTCATCTTGGAATTTCGATCGTAATAAAAAAACAGTTTGTAAAGGACTTTCCAATGATTGATGCACAGTTTAGGTTCAATCAGTGCAATAGAGAAGAACATATTTCTGTATTTTCCCCAAATGGTCCTGTGTTAATACTATGACCTGTGGTGGCAGCCATCTTGAATTTCAGATCGGCNAGTTTGTAAAGGACTTTCCAATGATTGATGCACAGTTTAGGTTCAATCAGTGCAATAGAGAAGAACATATTTCTGTATTTTCCCCAAATGGTCCTGTGTTAATACTATGACATGTGGTGGCAGCCATCTTGAATTTCAGATCGGCTTAAAAAACCCAAACTTTTTAGAGGACCTTCAAATGATCATTCCTGGGCAGTTTGGTGTCAATTGTCCATGTGGTTTAAGAGAAAAGGCGTTGAACATTTTTCCCATAGGATCCAAAGTTAAACTAAGTCCTGTCGTAGCCGCCATTTTGAATTTCATATCGGAACAAAAAACGTAAAATTTGTAGAGGACCATCCAATGAACATTTATGTACAGTTTGGCTTTAATCATACTTGTAGTTTCTGAGAAGAAGGCATTTGAACATTTTCCCATAGGGTCCAATGCTAATCTATGTGCTGCGGTGGTGGCCATCTTGGATTTCCGATCGGCATAAAAAAACAGAAATTTTGTAGAAGACCTTCCAATGATCATTTCTGGGCAGTTTGGTTTCAATTGTCCAAGTGGTTTCAGAGAAGCGTTTTGAAACATTTTTCCCAAAGGGTCCAATGTTAAATTAAGTCCTGCCGTAGCCGCCANAACAAAAAACCTAAAGTTTGTAGAGGACCATCCAATGAACATTCATGTACAGTTTGGCTTTAATCATATTTCTAGTTTGAGAAGAAGGCATTTGAACATATTCCCATAGGGTCCAATGTTAATTAATGTCCTGCGGTGGCGGCCATCTTGGATTTCCGATCGGCATACAAAACAGAAACTTTGTAGAGGACCTTCCAATGATCATTCCTGGGCAGTTTGGTTTCAATTGTCCAAGTGGTTTCGGAGAAGAAGCGTTTTTTAACATTTTTCCCATAGGGTCCAATGTAACCAGTTCTCCCGTAGCCGCCATTTTGAATTTCATATCGTAACAAAAAACCTAAAGTTTGTAGAGGACCATCCAATGAACATTCATGTACAGTTAGTGGTGGAGGAAGCCGGAGAGAGCCACCGACCATGGACAAGCAACTGGTAAACTTTATCACTTGCGGCTGCGAGTCGAGTGCACCCTTTTGTAATTTACAAAGCCGGGCGTGAACCCACGCCTTGTTGGTGATAGGCTTGTACGAGTTGTTAGATCCAAACGACCTAACTCTTTGAGCCACCCGGGTCCCTTTAATAATTAGACGATTAAATGATCCACATCTATCGATTATTCAATTAGACACCAACACCATTCCTAAAAAAGTTTGTCAGTTTAAATGCCCCATAACAAGTTATAACAGATTATTTAAATAATATATACAAAAATGTAATTATAAAAGTTCGTAATAAAGCTGCAAATTTCCTGATAAACATTGATATGTTTTTGAACAACCGTGTATTATGCGAGCGTTAGCGAGCTCTTTATGGTATAAAATGTGTACTTATGATTTTTTGACAAACATGGTTGCATATATTGATGGATAAGAATAATTCTGCATTTTGTAAACACGTTCCGTGTAACACACTCATCTAATGAAGATCTTCTTAACATAAAGCGCAAAGGTGATCCTAAGTCTCGCCCCCTCTCTCGTACGTCCGATACCACTGAAACCCGGAACCCGTGTGTAATAAAAGTAATTTTGTTAGCTTGTTTTACTTATATTGATATTTTTTTATTTATTAAATCTCTTCTGACATACTGACAAGAATTGTTGTTTCGTTAACTTTTGAGATTTCGTAAGGAACGACAGCACGATTGAATGAGACTAGATTTGGCCCAAAAAAAGTTGTCCCCGATATATCTCGGCCCATAAAATGAGCGTGAAATTGTCAGATAATTTTCAGATTCGCGAGCATTCATGGCCGTGCCCGTTTCATATTATTATAACGGCTACGCTTCAATACAATATAAATGTACACAGGTATGTTTACAGCGTACACAAAACCACAATGTGTTTTTTCTTTCAATCGCGAAGCACATGTAAAAATACCTCGGTGACATTTACATAGTTACAACGCTAATTAGGAGTTTAATTTATTGTTCTCCAGTATGTTTAAAATAATGGAGATTCATCGTATTTAATGAACACCACATATCACTGATAATAATTAATCAGAAAGAACGAAGGCAGTGTCGAAGTAACCAGCACGACGCCATTGTATTAAAAAAAAGTTATTGTCGTTATTTGTATGTAATATAAGTACCATAATATACGCATAAATTTGAACAAGAAAACGTATATAGCTCCGGTCCTTATATACAAAATGTAACTCTTTAACACAAAAAATATGACCTATTGGGGTGTATCGCATTCTTACAAAAGGTAGACGCTGAATTCACACAATGGTCTTCAGTAGTGAAGGACTGCTAGAAATGTAAAGACGAAGAACGCCATTATAAAAAAAAAACGTTATTGTCGTTGTTAGTATGTAATATAAGTACCATGATATAGGGTGCGTCAAAACATCGCCAAATCGCCAAGGAGTCCTTGGTGCAACAAGGACACAAACAGTGCACCAATGACACGAATCCTTCATTTTATCAGCTCCATGTTTTAACCTATGATAACTCATAGACGGTAGATTCAAGTGACAAATTTTGGTAAAGGTATGAATTAAAAATATGACAATAGGTGTTACCTAACTTGGGACGAAGTCCAATATTTTTTTTAAACAATATCATAGCTGGTCAACCTGATGTGACCCAAAATCTGGTCATGACCTGCATTGGATAACAAAAAATCTGGTCATAACGCGTGACGAACTGTTTTTGACCCAAATGAAGCAATTCAAATATTTACACATTTGATTAAATAGACAACTGACATGAAAACACACTGTCATGACTGTAGGTAAATGTCTTAATCTAGTCTGACTTCTGACAACTTCTGTTGTACTCTAGGTAAATGTCTTAATCTAGTCTGACTTCTGACAACTTCTGTTGTACTCTAGGTAAATGTCTTAATCTAGTCTGACTTCTGACAACTTCTGTTGTACTCTAGGTAAATGTCTTAATCTAGTCTGACTTCTGACAACTTCTGTTGTACTCTAGGTAAATGTCTTAATCTAGTCTGACTTCTGACAACTTCTGTTGTACTCTAGTGTTGCACCCTTTGCTGCCTTCAGCAGACTTTTTCCAGGAATAAAGTCAAAACATAAACAAGTTTGATCAATCCACCATTTCTTTAGAAATGCCTCTACTAAGTCAGGGCCATTGCGGTTTTCCAGATTCCCGATTGTTGACTGATTTTGTCTGTTTATTGATTTATGAGTTTTTAATTTCCCTTTGGAAGCTTGCTCTGTGTTCGGTAATTTTGTTATTAACCTTATTTGCATGACAACAGTGTACATAATGTGTCATTTTTCATTTCTGACCTAAATTCTGTATGTATCTTTCTAACCACTGTCAGCATTACTATTAGGCAAAGTATGTAAAGCAGTTGCAAGTTTAGACAACACACCAAATCTTGGTTTATCTTCTTTCCAGACATCGTTGACAAACTAAATACCTACCTTGGTTACGTAAAAACAACTCACTAAACTCCCTAAGCTTGTCACAGGGGAACAATTTTCGTAGTCCAAAATCACAACCGGAAATGTAAACACGGAGATTAATACGCAAAACGTTACCGGAACTCAAATCCGGGATTTTACAGGTGACGATTTCGATTCTCGGGTTATTTCTTCACCCACCCGGTTTGCAACGTCCCGACGGGTCATAGCTGAATAAATCGGGTCTGACCCGGAAAATTCGGGTGAGTTGACAGCTATGCAATATTAACTCAGATATATGGACCTATATTTTTTTTCCAAAGTAGATCGAGGGCGGATCCAGACTTTCTTAAAAGAGGGGGCAAATAGGGCGACCCAAACCAAAAATTTCAGTCGTTTTTAAAGGTTTTTCGCCAAAACGGGGACCTGCCCAGTCCGGTGTTGTGTAATCCGGTACTCGACGTCTCAATTTCATAGAAAATATTATTTCGGACAGGAGGAGGAAGAAATGAAACTCTGTTTAATGATATTGTCAGTTTCATGGTATATGGGCTAGAACACACTGCGATTTTGAGTCATTTTTTAACATTCATAACCGGAAGTAGTTCCAGAGTTTCAACTATACATACAACATTTTTATTAACGAGTTTATTACAAATCTGTGAGTTGAAAAGAAGGTACTAAACGTCTCACTACATTTTTACCCCGCTACGAAACGTCCTGCACCCTTCCAGATTACTGCGCATCCGATTTTCTGCAGATTTAACCATGTATTGGTTTCCGGTGCAAGGAATTTAAGCCATTAGTGATATGGAAAATATTGCTATTTCTACCATAGTTGGGACTTCGTCCCATATATAACTTGAATATTATCGATTTTCTAGTTTTCATCCAATAGGCATCCCCATTTATGTGACAACTGATAGCGATAATAATATATCCACCATTTTGACAGCTCCTATTTGTCGCCATATTAATAAGCAAGCACAACATTCCATGGCAATACTTGTTTTAATTTGTTATGTGCAGTTAAGAAATGAAAAATGTATTGATCGTATCCAATATTTAACGGTTAATATGGTTTTTTTTTACCGTTTTGAGTTCGATATGAAATCATAAAACCCAATTGCAGTTGATAGGTATTTCACTTCCATCTAAATATGGACACAGTATAGGAACCTGTACGCCTGAAATATCTTATTGACGTGTCTTCTGTAAACTGCATTACGGTTTCGGTGGACATCGACTGCCCACGCTTTCAAAGCAGGCAATTTTTCTTTTTCGGAATTTATTATCGACAGATACGATATATCTGTATAAAACAGTTACAGACTGTACATGATTCATTACTCTAACGGACACTAAAGTTTCTTTGGATAAAATAACGCAACAAATTCAGAATGGAGTATCAAACGTTTGTCTTTACCACCAGAAAAGGTAAACATTCCATTTCTTTATGCCTAAATCAGTAAATGGCTTCCAATTTAGACTGTATTTGCACGGATAGCTTTGGATGTGAGAAGCAGTCCTTTTACAAAGAAGCAAGCATATTTTGTTCTACTAAAAAATGGGATGGAAAAATGAATGTGCTGTCGGTTGTTTGCTGTAGCTGTGTAAATCTGTATGACGTCGCGTTTGAATACGGGCTGTAACCTGATTGACGTGCTAAAAATGTATTTTAAAATGTCTATTTATTTAGCAATGCTGAGGTATTCATATCTGTAATTTTGCATAAACTGTGTTCATATCTATTGTCATTACCAACACAAGTATCGGGAATATTATTCAAGGATAAAGGGTCAAACGGGACAATTTTATGTTATCCTTGTTCAAAAGATCCTGTTAAAATGATAAATATGACGCTATAGGGTTAATACATTTAAAAAAACAAAAAGATGCAGTCCTTGCATCAGTCAATCATGCGTATTCTGTCAAGTTTTTTGACATACACTGGTGTGAAAGACACAGACTTGAAATCAAGTAAATTTGAACAAGAAAACATATATATAGCAAGGGCTCTAACACAAAAAAATATTACATAATCATTGGGGTATATCGCAATTTAGAAGAAAAAAAGGTACAATCAATGGACATAAGTATTCGTCACACTCGATTTTACGCTTCGCTTTATATTTCATTTAAAACCATATTTTAAAAAAATATATATTTTGAAGTCATTTGTAAACGGATTTTGATAATTTTTGCACCAGAAGAAGCAGAAATATTTAAAGCTCATTTGTTTATTTTAGCATAATTTTCCGCTAAATTGCTTTCATTTTCTTGTGATTTAATGGGGCCGGGTGGCTCAATGAGTTAGGTCGTTGGATCTAAGAACTTGTACAAACCTATCACCAATACGGCGTGGGTTCGCGCCCGGCTTTGTAGATTACAAAAAGGGTGCACTCGACTCGCAACCGCAAGTGATAACGTTTACCAGTTGCTTGCCCATGGTCGGTGGTTCTCTCCAGATACTCCGGCTTCCTCCACCACTAAAACTGGTCTCCATGATATACAGTCAGTGGCCAAAAGTATTTGCGCACAATAGCGACGTCATGAGAATGTTTATGACAGAAAGTGTATTTTGTAGCTACTACAAAGTAATAAAATGACACAAACTGACCTTTTCTTGTTAGTATTTAGTTATTTGACCTCTTACTCTTACGACTGATTTATTTTGAACTATCACTTAATTTCGAGAGGTTTTCTTGTACTTTATTCAAACTTTTTCTTTAAATTATTTTTTATTTTGTAAAAAGGTCTGTTAAAAATTTCATATTCTGTAAAATAAAAAAAAATCTTCAAATATCTTAGTGGTAAAGGTGTACCAGGAATACATTCCATTATCCTGAAGATCTTTATTAATATTAAAAGCTTCTTTGTTATTGGTGACGGACGCTTACCCATGACAAAAGTTCACATGGCCTTTGGCCAGGTGAGCTAAAAACATTCATGTTAACATTTCTTTAAAGGTCATATACAATGATTTTCATAAAATATATATTAATATCCCCAAACAAGACCTCGATATATATAAAAATCACCCGTCCGTTACTTTTTGTCATATGTCACCGATTCTCGTATATATTAGGTATTTAAATTTACCTCTGCGATCGATTTTCCAAAGATGTATTTGAGTTACCACCCCTTCCGTGATACGTCACAAGAGACAAAAACAAATCCGAGTGAATCACATGTGCAATATTTATATCTTCTACTTATATATCAAGAAAGTTACCAAGTTATGGTTCAGTGCGCAGCTTTCAATTGTACAGTTAAGTCTGGACATGGAATCAGCATGTATCTGTTTCCGAAAGATGCAAAATTAAGAAAAATATGGACAGTACGATTGAAAAGAGACGCATTTCAGCCAAGTCAGTACACAAAACTTTGTGAGAGACATTTCGAGAAGGACCAGTTTGTTGTCAATCCGGACTTAGCGGTGTCAATTGGCTTCCAAACAAAAGCAAAAATATTGAATCAGGGAGCAGTACCATCAATTTTTGACCATTCGAACCCGGAAACTAAACATGGCTCGCTTGGAAAAAGGCTTGCAGTCGCAGAGTCCCACACCACATGGCAGAGTTTCGACAGCTCTAGAAAAAAGACGACGAAAGGAGGTATGTTACATTCCCTTTTGCGGCGATTATTATATTTAGTTAAAGAGGGATTAAAAGGCAATCACTACATGTTTAAACATGGATAGGAAAGCACGCGATTGTGTGTAATATTCACCCCCCCCCCCGATTTTTTTCAGTGTTCTATATAATTTTGTTTACAAGTTGTCGTCATTGTATCCTTAATTAGTTGAAAGAGAGGTTGGCAGTGTTGAGGGGGCACAAGTATTTCTGCCTCCTCCCCTTTCTACTGTTAAAGCATTTTTTTTTCAAAAGTAAAATTACCACACAAAAAACTAGTGAAAATTGTTACATACATGTATCTGGTGTACCTCATGATCCCTTTATATATTTTTCTAGTCAGCCCACCATCCCCACTGACTTTTCATCTTCAGTCATCACCAAAACATAAAAATATCAATTTTGACATTTAGCACTAATTATTTTACTGTCTTAAAAAATTACAATTAATATTAAATAATTTTTTTGGAAATACATACTAGTATTTTAATAACACTAAACAGTTAATATGTTTCTTGAAGGTTTTAGAGGAGGCACTGGCTTGCAACACAGAATCCAGTGAAGAGGTCATTGATCATGATGAAGGTGAAAGAGACATCCCTTCAACATTATTTGAAACATCAACAACTGATCAACAATCATGGAAAGAATCGCACTCACAGTCAGTTCAGACATCTTATGGCTTGGTTGTAAGTTAACTAGCTACTAGATTTTTTTATTTTTATTTCCTCCTCAATTGTTAGAGGGATCAATACACACCTAAGACTATGACTCTAAACTAGTGGTGAAAATATTAGTGCTGGTTTTTGTTTTTTTCTGTCCATCTTTTTTGTTATGTTATTAAACAATTGTAATAAATGCTCATATTGTATATATGCCCCATGTGGGCCCTTGATTGGTGAATCAATAAACTTATGACTTATTAAAAAGTCACTGAAGTCATCATTCTGTTCCAAAAATTGTTTTTTTTCCAATCAACATACTAGCATATCTGAAGACTTACTCAGTTATCTGAAAATGTTTAATTGCATGTATTAGTGGATCTATTATGACTGCTATTGAAAAGGGATGAGAGAGTCAGCAATTGTTCAGCTATATAATACAGATAAAGTTTTTAAAAAAAAGTGGTATAAAATAATCAGAAATGTTGTTTTTCCTTTTGTTCAGGAGGGAGGTGAACAACTCATTTCCTGAAGCCCGACAGAACAATGCTCTTGGGAAAAAAGACAGGCCATTGTCAATTGCCCAGTCAACACTTCATGCTGCAAAACGAGACATTGTTCAAGCACACAGATCGAGATTTAATTGAATAAAATTGCAAAATAAATGACTGTGGATACTTAAATCCACAGTGACAATACTCTTGTGATGGAAATGTTTGTCTGATTTTCTACACCACACATG
>MJUT01046576.1:599218-620227 GCA_002080005.1 Gigantidas platifrons | reverse complement strand
GGGGGGTTATCGGCTATGGATGGGGGGATATTTTTACAGGTAGATCAGAACAGATATCAGGTCACTAGTTAGTTTTTGTACCAGTATAGCTCGGAAATACCCGGACTGCCTGGTATTAAATTTGAAAATATAATTTAAACACTGACAAGTTGACTCTGAATATGTTACAGTAATGTTGTTCTATACAGAATTGTGTAGTATGAATACATTTTATTAAGCTGACGATACTAGTATAGCTCGGATATACCCGGGCTGCCTATTTAAAAGAATGATTATTTACTTGTATTCTGCTAATTTATATCGATGATAAGTACCTCAATAAGTGGACCAGTTTAGCTCGAAGATACCCGGGCTGCCTGGTTAGAAACAAAAGTTTACACTATTGCAGATGACTTTACTGTTTATGGAATACAATATTGCTATGCGAAAGCCAAATTTAATATTTATATCACGGGTTGAAATATGAAGGTAATTGCTACACTTTCAACAATATTTCAGCTATATCATGGCGACCAATTTTAGTGGTGGAGGAAGCCGGAGTACCCGGAGATAACCACCGACCGTGGGCAAGCAACTGGTAAACTTTATCACTTTCGACTGCGAATCGAGTGCACCCTTTTTGTAATTTACAAAGGCGGGCGCAAACCCACGCCGTATTGGTGATAGGCTTATATGAGTTGTTAGATCCAACGACCTAACTCATTGAGCCACCCGGGTCTCTAAAAAGAAGAAATCTAAGAATTATATTTACTTACAATACAGGAATATCCACCAATACTATTATGTGTTGTGAAAGATTATTCGGGTAATTCCAGAATAGTTACTATAGCAAAAATCAAATCAAATCAATCTTCTTTTAAAAAAAACTTCAAGCACTAATTAATGTGTTTCATGACTCTCCTTTATATTATCTGCTACTTGTTCAGGCATGTTCCTTATACATATTTTCAATAGATTCAACTTGTTCTGATACATTGCCTTGTTTCTCATTGTTACTTTCAATGCTTGTGTTTATATTTTGACAGACATTTTCCACAGATTGTACTTTTTCAATAATATCATCAAGTCTATTTAACTTTTTAAGTACATGCTCTGTATCCTGTATAACATCAACTTTTTTCTTCAACTCGGACATGTGTGTCTCACTCATTTGTTGTTGATCAACCCTACTTCTTAAGTCCTTTACAATTTCTTCCAAGTGATCAATTTTGTTTATGTACTGCTTATGACATTCCACAATTTTATTCTCCATTTGGTGGAGGGCTTTTAACATTTCAGTGTTCATGTTAAACAATTTTCACATTGTTTGTCATTTCCGTCAGATTTCTGTGGTGTTTGTTACCTTTTTGGGGTGTTGTTTGTTTATCTTTTATCTCGTGTGTTTGTTTACATTTTTCCCTCGTTTCATGTTCATCGTTTTTCATCACATCTTTCAGAAAAGTCTGAGAATTGTCCAAAGACTTAACGGACGTCTCGGAGTTAATTAAAAATTGAATCATCTAAGCTCAAGTTACTGTTGTCAATACTTTGAAAATTAGGCAGTTCAATTTGCCTGACTTCCTGGTCAATATTTTTCGAGTTGCCTCCCTTCGCGCACACTTCGACAAGCTTTTTGATCTTTTCAAATTACACAAGTTTGCTTTGCATAGACAATTAAAGCAAGAAACATAATTTGAAGCAATTTGATTAACACAGGTTTCCGGAATTATTCAGGGTTTGGTTTGGAGGGACATTGTTTCAGCAAGTCGTCGGCATACCAATGGGTACGAATTGTGCCCCTCTTCTAGACGATTTTTGTTAATACTCGTATGAGTCGGCGTTTCTTCAAAAGTTGTAAAAGATGAGAAGATTCATGAAGCTATAGCCTTTAATTTGACATACAGGTATATTGATGACCTTTTATCTATCAATAATTCTAGATTTGCAGAATTTCTTCCATTGATACATCCTCCAGAGCTGGAAATTAAAGAAACCACAGATACAGCTTCGTCCGCATCATTTTTGGACTTATACTTCGAATTTGACGACAGTGGTCAACTCAGTACTAAGATTTATGATAAACGGGACGACTTCAATTTAAAATCATAAATATTCAAAATATGTCCAGCTTCTCCTGCAGATGGTGTTTACATCTCGCAATTGATTCGCTATACAAGGGCCAGTAGCAATTATTCTGATTTCCTGAAACGTCATCTGTATCTGAGAAACAGGCTACAGGACCAGGGATATAAAAGATTCGCCTTATTCTTAAAAAGTTTATATTCCGATACCAAAATATTGTTGAAATATATTCTGTCTGTGCAGAGACGATAGCGAACGATGGGTTTCATCAAGTGAAAATGTATAAAGATAAGGAAGTCAACAAAAATGTCAAAAATATTTTTTATCAATGTGTGACGTAAAAGTGTTTTTGACATATCCTTTCGTAGTTAAAATACTTTAGGTGACTCGTGGTTGTTGATGGAGATGGTTCACGATAGATGTTCCACCCTCCTCATTGCATTTAGTACTGCGCTGACTAACTTAGGACATATAGAAAATTTAAGTTTATATTTAGATACGAAACTTATATTTCTGATATTAGAAATATCAGCCATAGAAACATTCTTACACGCTTTCGTACTAGTAACCACAAGCTCCATATCGAAACGGGTCGATATACCCGTCAAATTACCCCTGTTGAGAATCGTATATGTTCCAATTGTAACTCTAAAAGCGTAGAGGATGAACTTCATTTTCTAATGTTTTGTCCTAAGTTTGATAACCACAGAAGAGAACTTTTTTCAAATGTTCTTAATGATAATGATGCTATATTAAGTGCAGACGATACATTTGTTTGGTTATTGAGCAACGAAGATCCATCTTGCGTCAGAGAACTCGCAAAATTTATTCACTCGTGCTTTGAAATGGCACCATAGTTATCTGCTTGCATGTTTTATATATTTGATCTTTTCCAAATACAAATTTTTTTCCAAATACAAATTTCATTGCCTCCCAATGCAAACCATAACGCAAACTATAACCTATAATTTTATTGTTATTTTATTATGTCATTCTTCTTTCATGTACTATCTCATAATCTTTGTCAACCTCAATGTTCAATGATTGAGCTTTCTTTAATAAAGTATTTCGTATTTCATATTCTCGTATTTCCATAGGTTTGGGACGAATGGTGGTCGTTTCGCTCCGGGTCGGGACGTTTCGTACCGTATAATGAGACGTATCGTACCTATAGATTTATCATGGCGAGATGTTTCGTACCTATATATGTTTTGTGGGAATTTTTTTGTATCCATTCAGATAAAATTATAAATGTTACCACAAAGGAGGTAGTTGAGTTAAACATATATAAATATTATGTATATAAAACAAGGTACGATATAGTTAAATTTTTATTTGTTTTAATTTGGAAAGGCTGAAGATTTTGTTTTTATTTTACACGTGTACTAAATTAAATAGATATGAATGCCTGTGAGTCTACCAAGATTTATATATAAAGGCTGAAGATTTTGTTTTTATTTTACACGTGTACTAAATTAAATAGATATGAATGCCTGTGAGTCTACCAAGATTTATATATAAAGTTTGACTCGTTAATCTGACTTTAATAGAGCAGCTTGAAAAATATAACTTTGAAATAGACTAGTCTGCTGATATTTGTGCCTGTGTATAGCACGTGTGGGGAGTTTTGTAAACCCCTTTGTTTTATGTGTAGTTCGTTTAGTATAAGCACATGGTTGCAGTTTTAAGGCGTGCTTCGCTGTAGTAATTTGTTTTCTTAATTATCTTCAATATTACTGATTGTGTAGGGTAATATTTTATTGTACGTAAGTCGTTTATTTTCTGATTATTCAGTAAAATAGATCTTCCAAACATTTGGTTTTGTTATTAGCCTAATATCATTGGGGCGAGATTAACATTTATAATAATACTTTTACATGCAAAATGCATAACCCTCTTCCTTTTTCACCCGGGCTTGGAACCGGCGTTGGCGGAGTTGAAGTTTTTTTTTGCGTATTGTGCATATATATACATAATCTCTTCTTTCCACCAGCACTGTCATAGTCCTTAGATCATACACTGACTACCATAAAGCCTGATTATTCATATGGAAAATCTTGGTATAAGCATGGATTGTAAGTCAATTTGGGAGAACCAGTAGCTGCAGTTGGTCCATACACAAACGCACACCTCCTTAATAAGGTGCTAGCAGATATCTGGTGCTGTGCGTACTGATCCCATAAGGAAAATATACGGCCCTGAATGTAGAAGGACCGCTTTCACTGGTACCGTTTAAGTTTGCCCTCGCAAACCAACTTAACTTGTAGAGGGAGCAACGATGATTCCCTGTGAAGTAATTGGCACAACAGGTGAACATGCGGGTTCGCAATTACAGCTTGCGTGTTGAGGTCATTGTGGTACCCCTCAACGTCGTTGTTTGTCTGGATGGCTTGACGAAAGACACACCAGCTGGCAAATGTGTAAATACGACTGGAAATCCAACGTTTCTCCACATACCGAACAACTGTCTGGAGGCGACCCTGTGTAGTGTCCTTTAATTTGTTGAACGCAAGTGGTATGTGTTCCCGTGGCAAAAATGGAAGCACCATGACCTTGCGGAGTTGTAGGAAAATGCAAGTCCTGACTTTTGAATTTTGCGGAAGATGGCTTGGCACCAGTGGAAAACACACCCTTTAATTGGTATTCCAGGAAAAAGTTGACGGAGAGCATTCCATATGCTAGCTTAGATTCTATTTATTGTGAAACTGGGTGGGAAAAGTTAACTGTAAGACGGGAAGTTCAAAAACTTAACTTATTTTATAAAATCATAAATAATGAAGCCCCTAAATATTTAGCAGAGTTGATACCCCCAACAGTTGCCGAATCAAATAACTATAATCTACGAAATCGTCACTATATATGTCAACCAGCAAACAGACAATCATCATACTAAAACTCATTCTTTTCGTCGACTATAAAAATATGGAATACCCTTGATTTAAATATTCGAAAAGTTCCTAAATTTTTCACATTAAAAAAAAGGCTCCAATTTAAATATTTTAGGAATAAGAAAATACCATGTTACTTTTCGACAGGTGACAGATACTTGAATGTTTTGCAAAGTAGAATAAGAAATAGATGTAGTGCATTCAATAGTGATTTATATCGTGCTAATTTGATTCCGAATGCATCATGTTCATGTGAAAAATCGGATGAAACTGCAAAACAGTTTTTATTACATTGTAAAAATTATATTGTACAAAGAAATATTTTTCTTATAGGTATTCGAGAAATTAGTAATGATTTACTAATAGATGAGCCTACTTTATTATTTGGCAATGAAATTCTCAACGACGAAAAAAAAATACTCAAATTGTCTTACAAGTTCAAAAATGCATTCAAGACACAGATCGTTTCACAATAAATTAACTACTGTATGATAATGTGTTCTGATATTTATATCGTTTACCGTTTGCGACTGACCTCGAAAGATTATTGTTCTTGTTTTTTTGTTTTTTTTTGTTTACAACAGTATGCGACAATGGATACATGTAACTCATCTTTAAAGGAAAACGCCATGGTCTTAACAAGTTAGCGTGAAAATTTAAATGACAGTAAATAAAAGACATTTGTGTTAATGAATGTTAAAAATAGTATACCGTAAGGTAGCATTTGGTGATTGAAGTTACCTGTTGCACCAAACAATGGGGATCGCCATTTTTCAAAACTCTTCAATGTGGAGGAGACAAAAGCCTGAAAAGGGGCGTATCCATTCTCGGATTATACCTTCCCGTGACGTCACGGTGTCGGTATCGTCTATTATATCAGCATTGATCAGTTGCAATTTTATCATTAAAAATTATGTAAATCGTAAAATAATGTCGTATATATTTATCTTTTGATATTTACAAAATCATTATGACTTCATCTTTATCATTTTATTGCACTAACGAAAAGGGAAAGTATGAAAACTCAATTTTTTTTGTGTAATTACCTATCAAGACAGGACTACCTGTCAACACATGATCATCGATCAATCGAAAAACATGGGCAAGTACGACAGCATTGGGGACAAAAAAGAAAAAAAACATGTGTAAGCATAAAACGAGTTAAAGCTGACAGTTATTTTTTAACCTACGGCCAATCGCGTTAACTATGAAATTATACGTAGACCCCCCTCCCGATACAAATAAATTCCTTTGATTTTTGAAAAAAGTAACATGGGATGGGAATATTAAGAACATAATTAGAACGATATGAAATTATAAACATTGTATAGCAGTTGATCTGATATAAAAACATAACCAAACGGGCACGATGTTGGGAAGAGTCAGATACATGTTATTTATTCAACTAACATGAGCTGTCTCCGTGACGTCACATGAAGAGGTGTATGCTTACACTACTCCAGGAAATTCCAAATATTCATATTTCTAATTGGGTATATTAATGTTAATAAAGATGTGTTTTTTTAAATAATAAGTTATTTACGAATAAAAAGTTATAATGAATTGAATTAAAACAACTTTTCAACTGACTGGAGTATTCCTTTAATATCATATTATGATACACAAAGTGAACTTAAAGTACTTATATTTGGCGAAATATTGTATTATTAATCCAATAACTAACAACACGTGCTACTGTTTATGTCCCAGTATTTTTTTTATACTCGGGTCTGTTTGATTTTTTCCTTTTAATGATATTCCATTGTCGCATGCCTTCATGTGGAAATTTTAGGGAAATAATGTAATAATAATGCTTATCATATTGTATGTATATGGAGAAGACAATACAAAGTTGAAAAACTTGTGTCTGATCTTTTTGTCATTATTTAGACAATAAAAAAAAAGGGATTTATTATATGTGGTTTAAGCGTCAAAAATATGTTTTTGTGAATGTGTGACGTAAAAATGTTTTTGACATTTTCTTTCGTAATTAAAATACTTCGAAGGACCCATTGTTATTATTCACGAGAAATATTCTACCCTACTAACTGAATTTAGTGCTGCGTTGACTACTATTTTTTTCCAGTATTGTTATAAATACTGTTATAGTGACAACTGGAACCGTTGAACCGTAATGAAAGCGGGAGGTTTGGCGCCGTAAAATCAGGTTCAACCTACCATTTCTTTAGAAATGCCTGTACCAACTCAGGAAGGGGTAGACAGGGGGTACTCTCCCACCGCCCATCCTGCAGCATCAATTTTCTCCTACTGTTTTAATTGTATCTATTAAATATAGCAATCATCTAGATAGTTGGGTCTTTTAACAGCCTGTTCATGTATGTCCGTACTGTACTGTCGGCTTCATGGTCTATTTCAAATGACTCTTCGTCTATTGTTGTACTTTCTTGTTCTAATTTTTCTTTCACTTTGCAATATTGTTCTTCTGCTAGAGTTTTAGCGTCATGACTATCTACAGTCGTTTACAGATCTTTACTATCCACATAATCCTTTAAAGATTCTATATAATGTTTATTGTAAACGGCCATGGATAGAAAACATGTGTCCATGATGTGACTGTCTGTGATCGATCAAGTGTCAAGGATCTTATCTTATCATCGATTGCAATATTTTTTAAATATGCCTTACTTACCATGCAATTCTGCATCTCCTTTTATAATCTTTTGAGCAGCATGTGTCCATGCTGACGGAGTAATAACCACCATTTTCCTGGTTTCCAACACCGTTAGTTCAATATCATATGCATCTATTTTAAATTTGCTACATCTGTCGTTGAAATGATTTTTTATTCTCAACCTTTGGACAAAATCAACATATGTTTCCTTTGATTCGATTAGGGTGAAAAAATATCAACTGCAACAGTGTTATTACTGTCAAAAATATGCACACCCGCCGTGCAAACATGAGATTCCATTTTTACCAGAAGTTCAGTTGATCATTGTAAAGTCATATTAAGTCCTGATGCAATGACGGGTTTCCGTGCTTGATTTACGATACCAGTGATGTTACATGATCTTTAATGCTGTATAAAGATTTTATAGGGTAAAATTAAAGACCAATCTAAGATCACTTATTACTTTAAAATGATATAAAATCGGCTCTAGATTAGTTTTACATAGAAACTTTTTTTCTGACTGACAATGACATCTTTGACGTTAATTTTAGAATGGAATTAAGCGAGAAAAGTGCTGCCAATATATACTTAATTAATCAAAATAGGGGTAATTAAGCATAAGCTATTTATTACTGTATATATGAATTACCGGTAAGTCTTCTGTGTTCAATTAAAAAAAAATATTATCAATAAATGTAGTCCAGAAATAGACTCCATCATCATGTAAAGCTTCACCATTAATCTTATTTAGAGTATATACCTATGTATTTGTACTCTTGGGATGATTAAACGAGTTTCAACTATACATACAACATTTTAATTAACGAGTTTATTACAAATCTATGAGTTGAAAAGAAACGTTTCACTATACATTTTTACTCCGGTACGAAACGTCCTTTGGGACATGTATATTCCATGTAAGACACCAGTGTAAGATTCATGCATCTCACATCATACGACATCCCTTGCATAACAATGCAAAAAAATGTCGCATCACAATAGTAGAATGTCAGAAATACATACAACTTCGTACAAATGATATGATAATATTTCATCGCTTCAGTTTGAATGAAAACCCCTGAAGCTGAACCTAAAAGATATATTTGTAGAGTTTTGTACCAAAACAAACGAATATGAAATTTATGTTGCCTAATTTATGAGAACACATATTCAGGCCATGGTTACCATGTTTATTATCTTTAATTTTCATCAGAGAAACAATGAGAAATGTGAGAATTACAATCAATCAGGTCCAAAAATGTGACACTGGACAATTCCACCCTTGAATTCACATGTTCTAACATCAGAAACTGAACAAGCCTCATTTCTGTCTGGAAAATATGAACCCTCAGAGGGAATTGTCTCATCTCACATCTTAGATGACTGATTATTATAGTTTTAGTTTGGGACAATATTGATTCTGGAAGGTGCATCCGAACTCATTCCAAAACTTAGGAGACAACTTTATTCTATTTTCAGCTTTGAGGACATAATTCAAAGATTTTACCGTCACAAATTTTGATTTCCTAGTGACACAAAGGAAGAAATAGTAATATGAATATATTAAATCATTACATAAAAATATATTTCAGCATACCTTAACAGCTGGAGGCATTACAATTGTTTGTGGTGTCTTCTGTGTCATTCTCTTTTAAACGTGTTAGAATTTCCTCTTGCCTTTCATAAATCTTGATTAATATTTCTCTTTTACCTAGGTAAACAAATCAAGTAATAAAAATAAAATCAGTAAAATAATATATTTTAAAAAATAGTCTGTGGTCCACATGCAATGACATGCAGTCAGTCCTAAAGACATAGGTACATTTTCAAAATTAGATCTTTAATTTTTTTTTATCTAAGCTGTTTATCTGTCAGTTGCAAGTACTGATGAAAACTCTTCATTTTTTTTTATAAAATCTGACATGTTTTTGTCATTTCAAACCAAATAAAGGAATTTCAGGAAACATTTCAGGCATGAAATGTCGTGCACAAACAGACACGATTGTATTACACTTCTTACACAACTGGTTTTCACTGGTAAATTAAGCCAATATGAGGAATTCGAAAATCAATCAGCATGTACAAGCTGTTTTAAGAGTTTATACATGTATATTCATACTCTGAGCGAGTATTACGTTTTACCATACATTTTGTTCATTACTAACTTCATGTATAGTTATCAAATCAAAGTAAACAGAACAAGGATAGTGTTGTTGACAATGTACAACCCCTAAATGTCTTAATGTACTGTTGAAGGCACTACAGTTCAAGTACATGTATTATGTTGTGTTTGCTCTTTGTCTTGTTTACTTGAACTATTTGACTGCACGGGTGGTTGTTCTGCTGGAGCTTGGAGTAGGAGTTCTTTCAGTTTGTACTGTAGGAGATAATGTCCAGTTCCTGGTTGAGAGAAGTGTCCTTTGTTCTGCAGCTGGCACTGGTGAAACTGAGATACCTGTTGCATTTACTTATATCATGAATAAAATTGGAGACCAGTAATTACAATGTATTTTTCTCCAGGGATGGATCTGAAAATAACTTTCAATCAGCAGAAACACTATATAGTGGTATCAAAATTACAATTATTGTTATTTTTACTGATCATCTTACATTTGCATAAAAATAATGCAATAATTGTTATAATATAATGCTCTTGCTACATGCAAAATTAATTTGGTGAAACTTTTTTTTTCCAAATGTATGACTTTATCCTTAAGAGGTACCTAAGCATTGTTCTTTTTAACAGTTTGATGAAGTCTGATATTTTTCGGGCCATACTTAAATGAAAATTTAATCAAACTAAGTCAAATGACTAAATATTATGTTGTATGAGTTATAAATAAAAGAACTAAATTTGCCTGAGTCATTAGGACTGATCATAGTTTGGGATTCGAATTGCTCCAACAATGTCGCAACTACATTTGTGTGTATACATCCTGGTATCCTTGCCTTAAAATCTGGAACAAAATACACAAATTAAAATTAATGATTTATATGTCACAGGTGGTATGAAGGGTTCTCAATAGATGCTGACTTTGAGGCGACTGTTTTGAAAATGTAATTCAGTGTTTGAATGAAATAAGTACAAATTAAGAAAATATACATGAATTTCGATTTCTTTTTTTTATCTGTGAAATGAAATATGCACTAACATTTGAAAAATGTGTCCTTTGACAATGTATAACAATGACAGGTGAAAACAACTAGTAATCATCAAGTTGACATCTGTGCAGATGTAAACATTTTCTCAAAGGGGTGGTAGCGTAACTTGTAAATTCAGCCCAAAAATTTCAAATGTTCCAATGTTCAAATCAGTAGTTATGGGGAAGTTTGTGTTGTCATAACCACAGTTTTTTTCAGACAAAATGCATACATCTTTTTAAGTCACAGTCGAACCTCGATAAGTCGAAGTTGAAGGGACTGCCAGAAATTGTTCGAGTTATCCGAGGTCGGGTGTGACGTCATGACATTAATTTTTGTAACACATTGTTTGACAGAACGGTTGTTTGTTTTGTGTATGTATGTGATTTGTGGTATTTCCTTGACAAAGACGTTACTGTTGACAGTTGATGAACTAAATAAAATTTACATTTTATTATTACAATATACATGCATTGTACATAAATAATCCACATCAGAAACAAAGAAATATTTGATAAAAACGATCTCAGCACTAGATCCATTAAAGCACTACATTCATCAAGCAATACACAACAAATACAAAATCAATACACAAATATTTACAATGTGTGAATATAAATTATTGAATGTAACTAACGAAACGACACAAAACTGGTAATGTCACTGATGAGAGTGGTCTGTCTTGTCTGTAATTTCTTCTTTAGTTGTTTCTTGGTGAGGTAGTTGTTGAACTTGGCTAGAAGTTGTAGTAACTCAGGTGAAAACTCTGCTAACATACTTTTTAGTTTGTCTTCCCAATCATGCATGGCTGGACTACTGTCGTCAACGGATTTCGCCTCGCCACAGATTTCCTTCAACGAAATGTTGTGATGCTCTTTAAAACGATCTAACCACCCATTGCTCCAAGTCTGGTGGCGAATTATTCTGCTTTGGTTGTTAACATCGGCACGGAAATTGGTAACAGATAAAATACCTCGGTGACATTTACATGGATACAACACTGATTAGGGAGTGTAATTTATTGTTCACCAGTATGTTTGAAATGATAGAGTAACTGTATTTAATTAATACCACATGCATCGATTATAATTTAACAGAAAGGACAAAGACAGTGTATAAATAAGGAATGACCAGAAACGCCATTTAAAACAAATGTTTTTGTTAAGTGTTAGTATGTAATATGTAACGTGTTTTGGCGTTTAATTTAATATATGATAAATAGTTCGTATCAGCTTTCTGAGACCGGAGGTTATCTCAAACACATAAACCACTGAAGATATGCTTCAAATTATGTGTCTGAGGCACGATGTATTTTCGTGCTTGAGACTAATCAACCTTATCTCTCAAACACTTCTCAAGCTATCTATAAACCTTATCAGATGCTTGAGAAGCGAGGTTACCTCAAACACATATAAACCACTGAAGATAAGTTCAAACTATGTGTCTGACCCAGTCTTCGAGACTAATTATATGTCTGAACACTGCTCAAGCTATCTATCAACCTTATCAGATGCTTGAGACGCGAGGTTAACTCCAACATATAAACCACTGAAGATAACTTCAAAATATGTGTCTGACCCAATGCTTGAGACTAATTAGCTGTCTCGACACTGCTCAAGCTATCTAACAACCTTATCAGATGCTTGAGAGGCGAGGTTACCTCCAACACATATAAACCACTGAAGATAACTTTAATTAGCTATTTCAACACTGCTCAAGCTATCTATAAACCTTATCAGATGCTTGAGATCCGAGGTTACCTCCAACACATAAACCACTGAAGATAACTTCAAATCTCTGAGTTCATGCATGCTCGCATGACTTTTACTATATCTTTGCCTAATGATGGTCTGGGTCTATAAAACCAGTAACGTATTGACAGAACATGGTCTGTGCATATTAATGCGTCTGCAATTTCGACTGTCAGACCAATGAAAACTAAATGTTACTATTGGAAATTTAGCCTTAGCAGCGGCCCGAGAGCCTACTCTTAACGAAATCTGCCAGAGGGATCTTTTCCGTGCATAGGACGTGACATTTCCCTGAACACAGGATCTCGGTTTAACGTCTCATCCGAAGGACATACTTGAAATGTCCTCGTCTTTACTCTCGACATGTTGGTCTCCTTGTATATATACTAATGGAAAAAAGAAACTGTGCATAGGGAAATGGTTTACAAAATATATAAAGGAAACATTTTAATAAGTTTATTGTGTACAATACATTAAATTTATTCTTTTAACAATAACATTGGATGACCATTTAGTGTTTTCGTTCAAATAGTTCAC
This sequence comes from Gigantidas platifrons, assembly GCA_002080005.1. Lineage (NCBI taxonomy): Eukaryota > Metazoa > Mollusca > Bivalvia > Mytilida > Modiolidae > Gigantidas > Gigantidas platifrons. The sequence continues at coordinate 607,217 of MJUT01046576.1, read as the reverse complement.
TAATTAGATTCCGAAAAAGCACGCTATGATAGGGGAGTTAACACATTTCAATACCGCGTATGTCCACCAAGTGCATCGATGCATGCTGTACAACGGCGTCTCATTGATGAAACCAAATTGTTCAAGAATGCTTGGGGGATCGTAATCCAAATGTTTATCAATGATTGTCCCACTTCCGGTAACGTAACTGGTGGGTGAGGGAGATGGCGTAAACGACGTTCCATAAATGTTCAATAGGCGACATGTCAGGGGAAACGGCCGGCCAAGGTAACACTTCGACGTTCTGTTGCTGTAAGAAGTCACGGGCGACACGTGCGACATGTGGCCTAGCATTGTCTTGCTGCAATGTGATAGGGCGAGCCTGATTTTGAACGAACGGAATAACATGAGTGCAGAATTTCATCACGGTAACGGACGCCAGTGAGATTTCCATTGATGATCTGCAGCTGAGTTCTGCCATTTGCTGTCATGCCTCCCCATGCCATTACACTCCCTCCACCAAAAGCTCGGCGTTGTAACACACATGGGTCGGAATACCGTTCTCCAGTACGTCGATACACTCTACAACGCCTGTCACTACTGTCCAAATGGAACCGCGATTCATGTGAACAGAACATCGGCCCAATCACGTATTCTAAACCGTAAATGGCGTCTGGCCCATGCAAGCCTTGCTACACGATGCCTTCGGAGAACAGGACGGATTGCTGGACGCCTCGGCCGGATGTTATGCCTTCGGAGTCTATTCCTGATTGTTCTGGAGCTGATTCGCCTCAGGCCATGGATTGTTCGAGCCGTCAAACTTGATGTTTGGAATCGATTCCGAAGGTGAACTAGCCGTATATGGTTGTCCTGTCATTGTGACGTCACATGTGGACGCCCGGTTCTGGGTTGGTCCCGAACATTTCCAGATTGCTGGTATCGTCTCCATAACGATCATATGGTATTGCGGTGGCAACCAAAATGTCTAGCAACTTCCGTTTGAACAGTTCCTGCCCCCAGCATACCAATTGCACGATTTCGGTCATCTTGCGACAAGCGTGGCATTGTTCTGATTTTGAAACAAGTGTTTTTTCAGGGGTGCAGTGTTCAAACAAACCTTCCGTACATCTTTTTATCAAATCAAAATCGTGATGCGTTGAATGCAGAGACAAAAATAACGAAAAACGAAATGTCCTTCTACAGCACGAAAAACCCGTGCAATTTTTTTCATTTCCAATCAGTATTGTGATGGGCATTTAAATGTAACTGTGTGAAATTGATTTACCTGTAATCAATTAATAAAAAAAAGAATTCAATTTTTTGTGGTGCACAGTTTCTTTTTTCCATTAGTATATTTTCTTGTAGTGGTTATTACTTTCCTTCTCTTAACCATTCCAAAGTGAACATCTTCCCAACTCTCATCTACTACGGAAGTTGACTTTTGGTTTGTTCTGCTGATGACAAATTCGTGGAGCAAACAACATCCTCCCTAGGCGATGATATCGTTGTGTCCTCTTTTATTGTTCCTTGAATGAAATGTTCACGGCGTATTGTTTAATGAGGTTTACTCCTCCTTTCTTGCCTGTGTTTTCCGTGCTTCCGGTATTTATTGTCATCTTTTCTGCTGCGGATATCTGTTTTGAATTCTAAACGTTGTTTTTTCTTGATTCTGCTTCATTTCAAGGAATCGTTTCGCTAGCTCTTTCCTCGCATCTCCGGCCCCTTTGCTTGCCATCCCGATTATTTCTGTGGTGTTGTCTAGGGTGGTTTTCATTGTGTTGTTTAAGGTTGAAATCTTTGAATCGAAGAATTTTACTGTCTGTTAACATATCTTTCTTTAAGGATTGTTCCTTCTTTTCCCATTTTTCCTGTAGTTACAGTTGTATCCTGCAAAAAGTAGGAACATTGTTCCCCTCTTTTAAAGCATATGCCAGTCCTTCTCTCGCTTCCGCAATTTATTTATGTACAAAATGTATGTGTATAAGGATAAAAAATACATGTATGTACTGTACCTTTAATTATCTCAGCTACAAGTTCACTAGTTGAGGACTTTTCATGGATAGTGGTCATGTAGAGCAGATAAATCTCTGAACCAGTGGCATTCTCCCATAACAAGTCAGTTCCTGAACTAATCCAGTGGGGTCTTCACTCCATTTCTTTAATTTTTCAATGGTCCATGTATAATACTTATTCATTTCTAGTGGTGACTTGGATGATTTAACTTTGCGTAGTAGTGGAGCACATACATAATAGTACACAAGTGCATATGCTGCTTCATCTGCTTCAACTGTTGGGTTTAAATATCCTTCTTGAACGGAATATTCTAATATATTTAATCCTGGAACTTCCTTTGCATCTCGGACATCTTCCAAATACACCAATACCATATCTTTAGCTACATATGTTGGAATAGAATTTAGAAGAAAAATTAAAGTAACGGTTCCCTACAATTGGGGAGAATAATTCAGAACCGCTGTCCTCTGGGCTACACAAAGTATATGCCTTAAAAGTCCACTCCCAGTCCGTACTCTTTTCGTCCATGCTGGCAGAGTAATTTATTGCACTCATAAATATGTTTTAGCATCGATCATTCCACGGCCATTGCTATCTGTAGTATAAAGAAATTTAGCACTCTTGTCAGTCATTGCAAGTGCCATATTATTGATCTTGTGAGCAGCACAAGTAAAGAAGCGCACTTCATTTTCATACTGAGAATCACCTCTTATATTTAATTTAAGAAATATTTCTCGGATGCCGGGCTCTATGCTTATTTTAACATGGGTAGGCATTATATTTGTCATTATTTTACACCGAGCGATAAAATATTGACAAATATAATGCCTACTCATGTTAAAATAAGTATAGAGCCCGGCATCCGAGAATTATTTCGATTCTAACAGGGCATTTACGGTAATTTTATGTATTCAAGCGTACCTAGACAGAGGTTATTTTTGGACACCTGTCATCTCTCGTATACATGTACGTATTTCGCCTCCGTACAGGAGAGCCACTATAACCCGAAACTCCGCTATTATTTACAAGAATATATAACGCTACAGAAACATTATAAAAATTGATAACGATCAACAAATAATCTATAATGTATATTTATTATTTTCATACTTATAATTTAACATACCTAAAGTACAAATATGCAAAAATACGCTGTCTATTAGATATGCCTTCTGCGCATGTGCTAGAGGTGTTCTGTGCTATTTAGAGCCCTCTGTTGTTTTCAAAGCGAAAGTAGCACGCCATGTTATGTAGAATCCTCTTTCTTTCCCTTGATAAGTCTTCTCACCTTCTTCTCATTCGCTGCCCTGTCGGACATTATCCCACTAATTTGCATAAATGAATAATATTCTTTATCATGTTCTAAATTGATATTGCCAGCAGTCTCGGAAAGTTCATCTAGTTGCTCTTGAAGTTGCTTAACAATGCTGACAATTCTGGCGTAAAGAACATGGATATCGTTGTAAACTCTACCGTTGAGATGATAATGCTGACAATACTGGCGTACACAACATGGATAACGTTGAAAACTCTACCGTTGAGATGAATAATGCTGACAATTCTGGCGTACAGAACATGGAAAATGTTGAAAACTCCACCGTAGAGATGAATAATGTTGACAACTCTGGCGTACACAACATGGATAACGTTGAAAACTCCACTGTAGAGATGAATAATGCTGACAATGCTGGCATACAGAACATGGATAACGTTGAAAACTCTACTGTAGAGATGAATACTGTAAAAATTTCTAAGTGGGATTATCTTCCCTTACTGTTGTCCGTTGGTAATCATCTTGCTTCCAGCACATTTACATATGGTCCCCATTCTGTATGTCAAGTTTCAACAAAATCCACCAAGCCGTTTAGTAGGAGTTGCACTTACAAAATGAATGGACTGCGTGATTTCGGAAGGCATAAAAATGTTGAAGAATCATGGCAAACCACAATGGAATACAAAACTAACAAAAGCATTTTTATTTTAAACCATCTTGTTTATGGTGACACAAAATAACAACAACAAAAAATAAACAATTGAAAGTATTATAAGTGGATAAAATAAAATAAACAAAACATGTATATAAGAAATGCAAAAGCACCAACAGTACATGTAATCATAAATGTGATGACTAGTAATATTGGAGAAAATACCATTTCTCTAGTTTATTCTTTGGCGGTTCTTGCCTTTCACTCACACTTTTTCTCTAAAATTGTGAGAAACCTATCCATTTTCCTCATTTTTTGATTGTGTTGCTTTCGGAGTGTTCCTAATAGCTTATCATTTTGAGCCTGGACATTTAAAGCTGAAATAATGTATGAATAAAATTTAACAATGTCACCTTTTATACAATTATTCTAAATGTCATTCCCTATAGTCAGTCATGAGCTCATACGTGTACACTGCTGGGACATTATCATATACTGTATTGAACCAAGATGGGTATCCAGGAACCTTCAATTAAAAATCAACAATATTCAATGCTTGACTAATATGTAGTTAATAAAAGCAAAGGTATACAATTTGAAAAGTTCTGTTTGGAAATGTTTGTATCTGATCCCAGTCTATAATTCTTTCTTGAAATGAAGAACTTTAATACTACTTATTGATTGGTTTTCATCTAAAACTGTATTTGTCAGTTACTTACGCATTATATCATGGGGAAAAAGTAGCATTTGATATCAAAACAAATGGATGACAGTTACTTTTATATCATTCCAATATTTCTAATTTGCTGCATTTCTATTGGTCAGTGCCATCACGACGAAAAACAAATTTACATATCCATCTCTTTTTCATGATGTCATAATACCACCAAATTAATACACCTTCAATAGTTCTTTTGTAATTGTATCCTTTAATCAAGTAAACTAAAAATCTGCAACTAGAATACTGATACAGTCAGGAAGGAGCCCGCACGCAATGGACGGAATAAGTCCAAAAATAGTTTAAAGTCCAGTAACTCTGTAATGACACATGAGAAAATCGCCAAAATTGAAAGGGGCCTTCCTTGTATGGATATACAAGCTGTATATAAAAATTATCAAGGCTTATTCAAGTCATTGTACGACATAGAAAGTGTGAACAGATGGACGGACACTGATTACTATCGTGCTTCCGCCGAAGTCAGCGGGGCCTTAATAAAAATGCAAGCAGTGCAATAGTAATTCAAGCAAAGCAATAGGCAAGTTTCGTAGTTCAGATTTTATAAATTTCATGTATTTCACAAAGCTGATATTGCTGGGAATGCTACATTTACCTGAGATATAACTTTTCCCGTATACCAAACTAAATCTTCATCTGAACTCATTCTGTGTCGTATCTATTGGCAATGTAAAACAGTGGGCGACCAGTGGTTTTACTTTGGCCTCAAGTTCTTCGACTGAGCATTCTACTGTTTTTGGCCAACTTTTTTATACAATAAATAAATATCAGGATTGGTGTCTTTCTTCGTAGAACGTATCTACGAAAATTAAGTTGAGCTTTCAGAGCATCCTTTTTATCAGATATTTTTTTCAGTATTGACAAATTTGAATGGATTTGTTCATCCAATTGCCAAAGACCAAATTCTATTATATCCCTCTAATCTCTTAATTCTATCTTTCTCCTGTTCCTCTAGTTTCCGTTGATTATTGCAGCTTCGGCAAAATAGACTAGTGAGTGTAAACCACAAAAAAAGTTAAGTAAACGGCTGACTTCAATTTGTTCAGACTGGTTTAGATCATTCCAATTTTCATAAAACTGATGTAGTAACTCAGCACGTGCTTCCTCTAATAAAAGATGAAATGTATGCTCTTTGGCAGCTCTATCTGACATTGTACCAGAAATGCCTAATTATAATATTTTGGCAGTGTCATTAGTGGATGACGTGCTTACTTCCTCAATATCGCTTAATAGTTGCTGAAAGCAGCTATAGGTATCTTGATCAGATTTGGTTACAATTTGTCGAAAACCCAAGGAATAAAACTGGCCCTCCTGTGTACTTATGTGATAACCATAATACTTTTTACCAAATTTTGATGTTTCGTCGCTATATAAAGTGGTGTGTATTTCTGTTTCTAATTCAGCAATTTGTTTTTGTGAAATTAATAACCTTTCTATGTTCATTCTTTTCATTTGTCCTTGATAGTAATTTATTTGCTTGTCTTCCAATAAGAGACAGAACACAATTGATGGATATATACACTGCCTTAATTCAGCTGTTTTGCTTTCAGAGTATGTTATAACCTCTTTTGAATCGTGTTGTACTATTTCTTCTCGAAGCCATTCATTTTTATGCAGCGATTAATTTAAACTTTTATTACCATCATCCAATTTTGTGGTTAAGTCATCAATTTTATTTTGTGTTTCTGTTTCAGTTTGTTTAAGGGACGACATAAGTTGATCAGTGAAACTGAAATTATTTGACACCCTTTTCTCTAATCTTGTGTTCTTAATTCTAAGTGATTTAATAGTTGTTTTTTTCCTTTCAATAATTCTACACTTGTTTTCCACTATATCTCTGCAAGTTTTAGTTGTATTTTTATGTTCTCTTTTAACAGACAGCAATATTTTTCTAGTAGTTTTGCGTCTTTTCAATTCAATATTTTCCTTTTTCAATTTCAAAGCCTTCCCTGTCAGTTCATTTAATTCTTTCGACAAATCAATTGCAGCCTGCAGATAGGAACAAGAGCTGCTTTTTATTTGGGTTTGTGTAAATAAGGTTTTGAAGTCGGAAGAACTACTTCAGAAATCAAAAATGTCTAAAGAAGCAGAGTCTCTATGTTGATTTTTCTTTATTTTTTAAAATTAAACAGTTTTTTCCAATAGGTGTTCATAACTTCTTTTTGAAGGTGAATCAGAAGTAGTGTTTTGAGACATCGGTCAAAACACACAGTCTTTATTCCCTAACTTGTTTTGGTTTTCAATAATTGCCTTATTTGTTATTCTGTTCATTGTCTCTTGGATTGTTTGCCAAATACTGGAGAAATGAATCTAACCCACAGAAACAAATTTAAAATTTTTTTTAAATTGAAGGGTGTTCCAGGGAACACATGTGTTGCCTGCACTATAAAGTCACAGTCAATGTGTTGGTATGGGAAACCCCTAAAATCAGTAAAATCAAAATTTAAAGTATAATGTGCACAACTTAATCACCTGAACAAGATATCCTGAAAGTTTGGTTGATATCCGACTAACTGTTTTGAAGGTCTTGACGATTTACAGTGTGACGACACCGACGGACGACGACGGATAGTGATCCCTATGTGTCGAATCTGCTTACAGCAGGCGACACAAAAATATATGGTAGCAAAAGTGGAAATACACTTATTCATTTTAGACTGACTGATTGATCAATTGTTGTTTAACACCACTTTCAACCTATTTTGATGGAGGAGCAAAGTACCTGAAATGCATGTGAACCGACAGCACATTTGTGTTTGCCAACACCAAGAAGCTCAAGCATGCGTCAGTGCTGCATAATGTACATGCCGAGAAACTTTGATTTTACAGAAATTGTATAATAGTTTAGCCAAAAAAAATTTAGAAAGGCATGAAAACATTTAATACAATAATTTTGACTCCGTACATAACATCAAAGTTTCACGTATGTAAATGTGATGATTAAAAATGCAAGTATTCACTATGGTCGAATTATTTGGAATAAATATGTGACCCGCCATGACATTTCCAGGCTTATGGAGGTAAAACGTCATAAAGAGAAAAACGTCGTCAAAGTGTCGCGTTGCGAAACCGGGCACCTGTCACACCGGCAATTACATTTTCTACCACAGTGCCTATCGCAAAAGATATGCATGCTTATAATTTATTATGGATACACTATTTAAAGATATTTATAACCATTTATCAGTTATTAAGTGCTATATTTATCCATCTTTTCCCAACAAATCGCCGACAGTGCGCAGAACATTGTAAAAGTCCGATAATTTTCTGATTATATTTAATCATTTTTACCAACGAAATTGCTTCTCTTTTAAATCACACCTTTACAATATTGTACATTTTTTTT
>MJUT01046576.1:574935-588725 GCA_002080005.1 Gigantidas platifrons | reverse complement strand
CTGATATGCCAGGTTCGTCTTCTGCTCTCCACCAACTTCTAACCGCATGACATAATGATGGGTGAAACATTCTTCTCTGAAATTGCTAACCAGGACAAAGGTGGTACAAAGGGGACTTCCACCGAGAAATTATGTATTCTTAACTGTGTCTTGAGACTTGTGTGTGTTTAGTCAGTCTTTTTTTTAGATGTTCTGTACATATAGTTAATTTAAATTAAAATAATGTTAATAGTATTCATAAAAAATATTTCATTATTTTCACCTAATTTTAAGAACTTTTCTTCATTTAAAGTGTGTAATACTTTTAAACTTCTGTTTGGATGTATGTACATATAGGAGCCTATTAAAATATCAATGTGTTATTATATATGAAATAAATAGATACATGTCTTGAAACATCATATTTGTTGTGTTTACATCAACTTCATTGGAACTGAAAGAGAAAGGCATGTAATTAAAATAAAAGTATGGGAAACAAACAGCATGGTACATGTATATACCTGAACAGACCTTAGATTGCTTGGGAGCAATCATTTTATTTTTATGGGGTGTTATGATGAAATTTGAAAAAGGGGACTGAAAATGTTGTGAAAAAATCAAGGACCACCTGTTGCTAGAAATATAGACAAGATCAAAATTTGAACGAACTTTATTCAAAATTGTTGCTAATAGTGAATAACAAAAATAAATGAAAGCAACACATACAAAGTAAGAGGTAATTAAACAGAATCAACAAGGTTTGGCACAGCCCGCATTTAAAAGACAAGATTTACTTCAGCCGGAAAAAACAGGACCAGTCGAAACGAGAAAAAGATGGTCTAAAAAATATACAGTTGAAAAATGCAAGATTTGTTTTTAACCCCCCCCCCCCTTTTCCCCAGCTATATCGTGGCGTGACCAAATTTATTAACTTAGACACCTATAAGACCATTAGAAATAAAACGTAAAACATACTTGTTTATAAAACAATCAGATTATATATACAAATAAAAAAAACATTAAAAAGATAAAACCATATATTGAGAACGTATGTTATAAAACTATATTTTTGTATATAAAGCAATCTCCTTTAAAAATTTCACAATTGTGTGGCCCGCGACATTTGTAAATAAATTATATAAGCTGTTTACATTGTAGAATATTTGCCGAATATCGGCAACATCTACGCATAGGAAACAGATTTAAAAAAAGCATTTGCTTGTTTCTGAATCCTATTATAGAATTGCTATTGTTCTGTTTATATATGTCAGTTATACCAATAAATATGTTTATACGAACATCTACGCAGTCTATTAAAACATGTTTAAGCGAAAAATTGGAATTACACGGAATACATTCCGGTCGTTCCTCATTGTTTCACAAATAACTATGAGTAAGTCTACTATGACCTATGCGACACCTGGTCAAGACCACTTGTTCCTTCCGATTTTGACCGTCTTGCCAACTAGGGAATGTATTTCGTGCAATTTGTTATGAATTTGTTGATCCCAGCTATCTTGCCAACGTTTTAAAATATATTTCACAATAAAATGTTTAAAATCTGTGTATGGAATAGAAAAATTTGATATAAGTTCCTCGTCACTTTGATCATCGCTCTCTGACCTTTTTCTTTTCTTTCTCATAGGATCAATTATCTTCACTTGTAGCAGGCCTTGTACCACGTACTTCATTAAGTTTATCATAAAACTTTCTTCCTCTTCCACTCAATCTAGGGCTGGTCTTTGTAAGGCGAAAATTTCTGCGTAAAGTGTGCAACCCGCAACCTGGTTTTGCACTGATCGGCTGCTTTTTCAAAGTTCCGATCACAAAGCTTCTTTGAAATTTCTCTGTAGATGGCGGTGTTGTTCGATTTTGGATCCTCCAATTGTTCATTCATATCGTTCCAAATGTCTAACAATGCTTCAGTTTCTTCATCCGTCCACCTAGTACCTCTACGTCACCCCCTCTTTTTTGGAGCTTCACTGGACATTTTATAAGACCTTCCGATGCAGTTTCGCAGCCTTAAATGTCCAGTTTGACATGTATTAAATTATTATATTGATTAAAATGCACGAGCTTTGTTGAACTATTTGACATATTGCCTAATTCGTGTATATTACCGTGGGAAACTACAAGATCAAATAAATTCACACAAGAGTATCTTATTTAATGCATTCACATGGTCAAAATAATACCGTGTAAATTTACACGTGTGCAAATATACATTTACACCTGCCTCCTACGTCGTGTAAATTTACACCCGGGTTTAAATTTACATACGTATGTACTTGCGTTCGCATGCAGTATTTGCACATTGGTACAAATTTACATACATATGTACAAATACATAGGTGTGTAAAAGTGTGCATGTAAATGGGGCTTTTGAGTTTACTCTGTCGAGGTCTGTTTTTCTTCATGTAGGTTTACAGACGATGGATGATAAGTGATGATATTAATTTCGTATACATTCTGTCGGGACGTTTGTAACTTAATAAGGTCAATTAAAACATCGTTGGTTTCTCACATATAGTTACTCTGTCTTCGTATAGGTTTACAGACGATGGATGATAAGTAATGATAATAATTCCATATACATTCTACCTACAACTTCCATTTTTTTCTAAATGAGATTTTGAAGAATTTACGACATTTAGCCGAAAGAACTCAACGCGAAACTAACATATTTTCTTAAATTTTTATTATGATACAATATACCTTAAAATAATATTTGCTTTAAATTAGTGTGTATGTGTGTGTCATTTTTCAGAACCATAATAACATATTTACATTTAACAAGAAAAAGCAAAATACACCAAAGGACCCCAATATTATGATTATACCCATATAACCGTAATAGACCCAATACCCGCATTTAAAGGGGTTTCCGACGACATATTCGAAATACACACCTAATTCTTGAATTCATGCACACAATCTTCAACAGATATACAACGCAAGTTGGCATGCAAAGGAATCCACGTCTCAACTACGACTGTAATGAAAGCCATCAAAGTCGCCGGGGTTACTGCATCGAAGCTAAGCTATGGTCAGATGGTTAGAGACGTAAATAAAGAAAAAAAAGGTGGAGTTTTGCCAACAACAACAACAGAAACATTATTAAACCATTGGCATGTTTTATTTGAACAGTTAGTATGGCATACATAAGAAGATGGAGAAAGTATGATGCAGTAGTTGCTTCACTTGCACAATCTAGTGATGAAGATGTGTTGCCATATCAAAATATTTCAACCAATTATGATGGTAATGCATGTATTTCGAATTCTTCTGGCAATGAAAACTATCATGAATCTGCATCTGATAGGGATAATTATGTAACTGATGCCATTGATGTACACTTAGATGATAGTGAAAATGGAGCAGAAACTTCAACATATTCAGACAATCAAAGTGCTTCAGACATTGACAATGTTCCTAATTTGATAGAAGATCTTTCAGGATGGGCTACTAGAAATGGGCGCACTCGTTCTGCATTGAATGATTTATTTTTCGAATTAAGGAAACAAGGACTCCGCGTTCCAAAAGATGCTCGCACATTTCTGCAAACGCCTCGTGGAGTAAATACTGTACAAAAGCTTGGCGGTGATTACTTATACCTGGGAATAGAAAGTGACATTCTGAAAGTAATTTCAACACATTTGGAATACTTAAGGTCAAACAATGAAGTTATATTGACATTCAATGTTGATGTTGTTCCTCTTTTTAAATCTTCTAATGTCCAGATGTGGCCAATATTATGTAGTGTACAACATTTTGAGCCTTTTGTAGTTGCTTTTTATTGTGGAAATTCAAAACCTAATTTAGTAGCTGGATACTTAGATGACTTTTTGTCAGAATTAAAAGTTCTAGTTGAGGATGTCATAAGCTTTGAAGAGAAAAATCTGAAAGTATATATCAGCTCCTTTGTGTGTGATGCCCCAACAAGGTCTTTTTAAATGTATAAAAGGATACAATGCATATTATTCTTGTGCAAGATGTGTTATAAAGGGAAAATGGGAAGGACGGGTTGTCTTTGGCCTTTCTAATATTGATACCATGCCTTCATTAAGATCAGAAACTTCTTTCAATAATTTTGAGTATAGAGACCACCAAATAGGAATAACACCATTGATAAATGCAGGAATTTCACGTATAAAGTCATTTCCACTTGATTATATGCATTTGGTATGTTTGGGCGTAGTGAAGCACATTTTGATGTTTTTAAAGTCTGGCCCAATAATTTGTACACTTTCGCACCAGCAGTTGGAATTACTGTCAGAAGAACTTGTTTTTTTAACGGAAAAATGCCTAGAGTGTTTGCCCGCCAACCACGTTCACATTTCTACAATTTTTGTTATATACAGGACACTTGGTGTAGTGTCCAGTTGTTTCCAAACATTTTTATGAACATTTTTTTATCATTTACTGTGGCAATGTCAATTCTTCTACATAATGATGTAAACTTCAGAAATGCGCATACCGGATATGCAAGAGAACTTTTGGTTTATTTTGTTAAAACATCAGAGTTGATTTCTGGAGAAACATTTGTGTCATATAATGTACATTCTTTAATTCATATTGCTGATGACGTTGAACATTTTGGGAAATCACTGAATGACATATCAGCTTTTCAGTTCGAGAACCACTTACAGAAGCTGACAAAAAGTGTCAGGAAAGCCCAAATCCAATAGCACAAGCGTCCAAAAGAATTAAAGAATTAGAAAAGTCGAAATGTAAACATCTTCCTAGAAAAATTCATATTTGTGTGTCCACAAAATGGAAGGATAGTTGCTTTTTGTTGAAAAGTAAGAAAATAGCTATAGTGAAAGAAAAAAGAGCTAACAATGTCTATGTATGTAATGTTATAAACAGAGGCTATGTAGACACATTCTTTGACAGCCACTTTGATTCCAAACTACTAAATATTGGTGTTTTCGAAAAAACATCAAAGGCATTTCAAAAGGATGTTGGTAGAATATGATGACTTTGAAAAGAAGTTAGTTTGTCTTACATATGAAAGAGGCTATCGTGTCTTACCAATGTTGCATGGGATGGAGCGATGGTGAAATAGAGGTTAAAAATTGAATTTTGATGTTAGCAGGCATGTACAATGTATATATCATTAATTCAAACCACTAGATAATAAGTTATTGCATTTGTGTACATACATTTAATTAATTACTAGGTTCACCTTTTTTGCATTTGCAGTTACATTCTACTTTAAGTCACTTAATAAAGAATGCTGATGATAACAACTAAGTACATGAATTAAGCATGAATATCAACAACACAATATCTAGTGTTAGGATAAGTGATAATGCATGTGTAAAAACAAAGCAAAGGATATATTTTTTTATATATTGATACATGTACATGTATCATGTCAGTACAGTGTACACACTGATGTTTTTTTTTAAAGAATAAATTACAGATAATATTCTTTTTTCAATGATGATGTACAGCACATGTTTAAAATGAATGCATGTATAATTTGTTCAAAAATTATATCACTGTTAACATGTTTTCTTTATTATATACAGGCAATGGCAAATATTTGGTGTAGGACGGTATGGAAGGAAGGCGACCACGACGAAGAAGTAATCCCTACCAAATGGATAACTGACAACTATGTCCATTGGCCAAAAGTGTCGAATTCGGGAGCTATAAAAACTATTAGAGAAAAATGGACACCAGAGGCCAACTTTTCGCATTTGGAAGAAAAGACCTTAAAGAAGTGTATATAGGGGACACTATTTGGACATTGATTTTAACAACAATCAGTCAACAGTTGGTAACAAGATGGTAAATTTTATTATTTCGGATATTGTGGACATTTTGTTAAATTTATTAATTGAAAACCTGCATTTTTTATCTTTATTATCTTTAATTGTGCTTGTTTTGTTGATTTAGAACAAATGTTTTTATAACTTTGTTCTGAAGGGGGAGGAGTGTAACGGGTGTGTTTGATTTGTGTTTAGATTATCTCCCTTTTTGAAGGTTCTGTCATATCATGCCTTTTGTTGCCTATATAAAGTATTGAAAACTTATTAGCCTTAATTCTTATTGTCACAAGCTCGAATCCCAGTGGAAAACGAACCTGGGTATGTTTAAATCTCATTTTGTATCCATCGTCAACCAATTAAATCACTTTGTGTCTGTCTGTGAGCCTTTTGGTTGGTGACAACCAAGCTAGACATATGCAAACACGCTCCTGTTACAATTGCATTCAAAATGTTCTCAATTAGAATAAAAAATAGAACAAAAGAAAATGTCGAAGTTGATATATGAGAAGTTGGCACCGAATAATGTTTACAGGGGTAGAACTACAAAGAAAGGTGAAAATCCAGTTATAAAGATAAACGATGTTGAACCAATTAAACAACAGGAAGTAGAGAAAAGGAAAGTTGGTACAGAAACATTGAAAGAATATGATAATGGGTTAAAGACTGGCCAAAAGCAGAGTTCATATGGACCAATGTCACCAAAACTAAGTACATTCGACGGGAAGGTAGAATGGAAATCGTATTATATGCAATTTATTCATATTGCCAACAGATATAAATGGGACAATAAGCAGAACTGGATAAATTAATTGAATGCTTACGAGATAAGGCTTTAAAGTACTATAGTACTCGTCAACCTTCAGTTCGAAATGATTTCAATGCTCTTGCTGAAAAAATGAAGGTACGATTTGGAAATAAAGACCTTCTATATACAATAAGAAGACAATTACAGGATGCCAAACAAAATATGATTGATTGATTGATTAGTGTTTAACGCCAACTTTAGCAATATTTCAGCTATATCGTGGCGTGAACAAATTTTATTATAACTTAGACACCTACTTTTAGAAATAAAACATACTTCCCTATAAAACAAACAGATTATATATAAATAAAAGAAATATTAAAAAGATAAAACCATATATTTAGAACATGTTATACAACTATATTTTTTTTATATAAATCAATTTCTGTTAAAAATTTCAAAATTGTGTCGCCTGCGACATTTGTAAATTAATCGCATAAATTGTTGACATTGTAGAAGTTCTGACGAACGTCAGAAACATCTACGCAGTCGAGCAATACATGTTTTAATGAATAGTTGGAATTACACGGAATACATTCCGGTCGTTCCTCATTATTTAATAAATAACTATGTGTAAGTCTACTATGACCTATACGACATCTGGTCAAGACTACCTGTTCCTTGCGATTTTGACCGGAAGTACAAGGAGTCTTGCCAACTAGGGAATGTATTTCGTGTAATGTGTTATAAATATGCTGGTCCCAACTGCCTTGCCATCGTTTTAAAATATATCTCATAATTAAAGGTTTAAAATCACTATAAGGAATAGAATAATTGGATACAGGATCTTCCAATGCGTCCTTGGCTTCCTTGTAAACAAATGTGTTCCCATGGATACCTATATGACTAGGGATCCATGTGAAAATTACATGTTTACCAATATCAACAAGGCTTTTATAAATTTCAACAAATTTTAAAATAAAAGGGTTTTGAGTTTTACAACTCTCAATTGCCAACAGGCAAGAAAGAGAATCTGAACAGATCATGAATTTACTCTTATCAGAAGAGGCAACGAATTTCAAAGCCAGAAGCATTGCATTAGCTTCTGCACTGAAGATGGAACTGGCAGCTGGTAATCGAGTAGAGTAGACTTGCTGTCCGAAAACAGCTGCCGATGCCACTCTATCACCATCCTTTGAACCATCAGTATATATTGCATTGTATTCAGATGTTGCCGATCTAATTTCAGCAAAATGTTGCTGAATTAGTAAAGGGTTTGTTTCTGATTTTTTGTATTGTGTAAGTTCAAAATTAAAAGTAGGTTTTGGATTTAACCATGGAGGGTTTTCAGGAATATCAATAGATGCTATGTCATCCAAATTTATATCAGAATTGTCAAAGTGTGATTTTACTCGGAGTCCTGTATTGGGTTGTTTATCGTAAACATTTTCACATAGAGGATTACAAACACAGTCATGTGCAGGATTTGAAGGATAAGCCTTCAATTTGGTTGCATACTGCATACCAAGTTTGATACGTCTGTTTTCAAAGGAGAGGTTCTGAAAGCTCCAAGTGAGAGTCGTAATCCTTGGTTATGGACTGTATCAAGCAACTTGATATACGATGGACGGGCCGAACCGTAAACGATGCATCCGTAATCCAATTTTGATCGAATCAACGATCTATATAAATTTAATAAAACCGTGCTATCCGCACCCCAGTCGGTACTCGACACATATTTTAAAATATTAAGAGCTTTAAGGCTCTTATTTCTAAGCATTTTAATATGATTTTAATTATGCGTCTGCGAGTCGAGCGCACCCTTTTGCATTTTTGGCGACTGTGTTATTTGTCAATTTTAAAAACGAGCATTGTATTTTAGTTGTTTTATATGCGTGTTGTGTTACCCTACCTTCATTTTTATTTGGCGAATTTGAAATAGATAATAGTGATTTTGAAGCTTTCAGTAGGCCATTTAAAATTGCTAAAATCTCTATTAAAAATATTTAAAAAATCTGTTTATGAACATTATGAAAAACAATTAACAGAAAAACTTAATTATTAATAATGACTCTTCAAAACTTTATTTATTTAAATTGTTTCAGTGACATCGAGGATTCATACCCTTCTGACTCCATAATTGAGAACCAACCGGTCACATTTGATATAGTACAAGACGGTACCAACATAAGGGCTAAGAAGTTAGTTAGTAGTGATGGTTACTCATACACAGTTAAGGTATGTATAAATTGTTGACTATTTCAACAGTCACCAAGTTATAGACATTTTTTTTCAATTATCTCCCCTATGAATGATTTTCCACGATTGGCTCGCTACAGTAGCGTCCACCATTACGATAATGATAAAAGCGTAAACAAAGCAATCGGATCAATACAACATTATTTAAAGAATTATAATATAATTATAGCTAGTGAAGCGAAAAGTTCAATACCCAAACTTTACAGTGAAATAAAAGAATGGATTAATGACATGAGGAGCTGGCCAAATTTAATGTACGGTGACATATATAATTATTTAATCACGTCGAAAGCAGTTGATGGGGAAGAAATCAAAAACTTCAAGAGTTTACAAAGTTACAATTACTTTCAAAGTGGTAATGTGGACAGAATTTTACATTTGTTGCTCCGGACATGAAAATTGTTTTGAAGACAAGCATTCGCTCATCACAGACCGTGAATAGAAGGAATGATGCCTATGTTGTTTGCACGAAGGAGGGTACAAATAAAATGTAACTTAGTGGTCTTTTTAAATTGCAGGCCTGATTACAATTCACATAGGACAGTTTGCATATACAAAATGGAGGAAATGTGGAATTCCGTATTTTACGAGCACAGGCAAGCCCATCCACATTCAGATTCAGAGAATGAAGAAAAACGTGGTTGGGGGAGTAGACAAAAAGTGAAATGTTCCAAATGTAGATACAAATCTAAACTGTATACTCTATACGAAGCGTTAGAAACTGGAAAACTAGGACACAAACCCTCAAAAATAAACACCGCTGTTCATGTCGGCCTAAGTCAATCACCAATAGCATACACAAGTTTGAGGAAAATACTTCTTGGCTGCAATATTCCTGCTCCTAGTGCATCAAGTCTACAAAAAAGAGCAAATACAGTTATGCGCCAGATACAAAACATTAATGAACAAAATATGAAAAAGAGAAGAAAGCACTTGATTGACATCAATTAACTTAGAGGCAAGACAAATCCTCATAGTGACAGTGTACAAATGGACGGAATGTACAACAGTACACTATATGCTGCAGTTGGTCGTATACCGTGTCAACCTACAACTCAAACTATTTATACTGTTGCTGAAAATGAAACAACAGATCATAATATATTGTCAATTAATACAAAAAATAAACTTTGCTCTACCCATTCCTCGTTATAAATTAATCCAGACTCGGGTCGACTACACAATGAATGTACAAATGGATGCAGTGTCAATATCCTGATGGTCAGTAGTATAGGAGATGAATATACATGGGCTAACGAATTCCTATTAGATCTTAAAAATGATGGCATTGAAGTAGATTGTTGTAACTGGCCCTGACAGTTCAGCATATAAGGCAGCAGAGGATCTATTTAAAGAAAATGTTACTAAAACAGAACCTGAACACTTCATTGACACGAGAGATCTATCCGAAAGGGACTTAAAAAGGAAAACAATCTACTCAATATAATGCCGACAAGAACTCAACTTCAAAGACATTTGCTACTGATTTAGCAGAAATGTGTGATGCCGAAGTCACAAAATCCATTGAGGTACATGGTGGTGATTCTAGAAAAATTAGAAGTAAACTATCTGACGTTGTAGATACCATAGCAAATTGTTACACGCAAAGCTTTGTGTCGTAAACATTCTTTTGTGGGTCAGGGGTCAGAGCATTTGTGGTTAAACAATCGACCATTGTCACTGGAGCATTTTAAAATTACAAATACGAATGAGAATTTAATTGTGCTGATGAAATTTATATATAAAACCAATACCATCGAATGTTACCTTCAAGAAACATGTAGGTGGTCGTGCAAACTCAGCTGTTCATAGTGTTAACTATGGCCCTGGTGAATCAATACTGGAACTCTGTAGTCACCTTCACTGTGAAATTCCAATAGGCAGTTCTGCCTACAAAGCTCTAAAAAGCATTCAGAAAATTGACATAAAGCAACAGCAACATAAGAAAAGTGTCCACTGCAGACAATTCCGCAGTGACACAAGACAACAAAAACTATAAGAGAAATTAGGTGAAATTATTGAACATGAAAAAACAACATGCTACTGGCAGATGAACGCGAATGCGCAAAGGATGCAAAGAAACATGAAGACCATTCATACGATAGAAATGATAAAAGGAGAGCAATTACAGTGCGAAAATAACTTAGGGAGCACCCATTTGATTTTAATGTGAAAGCGGAATATCTAGAAAGAATCGAGAAAAATGTAAAGACATATGATATCCCGTATGTATTTATCATTAATTGGGACCAAACAGGTTTGTAAATTAAATTTCATTCATGTATATAAATTCATTTCCTTTAAAAATTCCAAAATTGTGTCGGATGCGACATTTGTAAATAAATTAGATAAACTGTTGACATTGTAGAATGTCTGCCGAACATCGGCAAAATCTACGCTGTCTATATAAATTCGTAAAATATGAATACCAAGCGCCACTGTTAATAAAGATGATTTTCTTGATCTATGTTACATAATTAGAATGGGTATATGTCTATATCTTATGATAGTTGTATTAATTACATTTATTAATTTCCACGTGTACAGTATGCTATAGTCATCTTTTATACTGACAAAGTGCTCAAAATACTGAAAACGCACTGCTGGAATACTGACATTAGTCAGGAGGGGTAAAGAGCTCTGAAAAGTGTAGTAACATAGTTAAATTACCTGCTCAATATGTGTATTTTAAAGTTTAAAATACTGAAATATAGTAAAATATTCAAATATAGTACTAACAGATATGAATATTTCTTTGTTGGCCTCCAAATTCATCAAAAAGAAAAAAAAGTACTAATTCCAATTTTTTTTTATCAAATAAAATATAACTTGGTGGTTTTTTAATTGCAGGCCTGATTACAATGTGCATAGGACAGTTTGCATATACAAAATGGAGGACATGTGGAATTCCATGTTTTACGAAAAGAGGCAAGCCCATCCACATTGTCAGTGTCTGTTATTGTGGGATTTAGAGAATGAAGAAAAACGTGGTTGGAGGAGTAGACAAAAGGTGAAATGTTCCAAATGCAGATACAAATCTACACTGTATACGAAGAGTTAGAAACTGGAAAACCAGGACGAAAACCCTGAAAAATAAACACCACTGTTCATGTCGGCCTGAGTCAATCACCAATAGCATACACAAGTTTGAGGAAAATACTTCTTGGTTGCAATACTCCTGCTCCTAGTGCATCAAGTCTACAAAAAAGAGCATATACAGTTATGCGCCAAATACAAAACATTAATGAACAAAATATGATAGAGAGAGGAAAGCACTTGATTGACATCAATTAACTTAGAAGCAAGACAAATCCTAATAGTGACAGTGTACAAATGGATGGAATGTACAACAGTAGACTGTATGCTGCAGTTGGTCGTATACCGTGTCAACCTACAACTCAAACTATTTATACTGTTGCTGAAAAAGAAACAACAGATCATAATATATTGTCAATTAATACAAAAAATTAACTTTGCTCTACTGGTTCCTCCTTAGAAATTAAACCAGACTCGGGTCAACTACACAATGAATGCAGTGTCAATATCCTGATGGTCAGAAGTATAGGAGATGAATATTCATTGGCTAACGAGTGCCTATTAGATCTTAAAAATGATGGCATTGAAGTAGATTGTATTGTAACTGACACTGACAGTTCAGCATATAAGGCAGCAAAGGATCTATTTAAAGAAAATGTTACTATAACAGAACCTGAGCACTTCATTGACACGAAACATCTATCCGAAAAGGATTTAAATAGGAAAATAATCTACTCAATATAATGTCGACAAGAACTCAACTTCAAAGACATTTGCTACTGATTTAGCAGAAATGTGTGATGCCGAAGTCACAAAATCCATTGAGGTACATGGTGGTGATTCTATAAAAATTAGAAGTAAACTATCTCACGTTGTATATGCCATAGCAAATTGTTACACGCAAAGCTTTGTGTCGTAAACATTCTTTTGTAGGTCAGGGATCAGAGCATTTGTGGTTAAACAATCGACCGTTGTCATTGGAGCATTTTAAAATTACAAATACGAATTGAATTGTGCTGATGAAATTTATAAATAAACGCCTTGGTCCGAAGACACTTGAACGAACAAGAATGAACATGAACATTTAAATTTATTTTGTAGCTAAATTTGAAATTTAATTTGTAATAAATGAAATAGTCATTATTTTTTCACTGATTTCTTTTGAATACTCCTGTATACCTTAGTCATGTGGTAATGTACAGGGGATTGTAAAATCCTGACTTGAAAAACAAATAAAAAAAAGAATGAACATGAATACAAACTTTGTAGAAGGCTTCAACAGAAGTCTGCGGAGATCAATACCATCGAATGTTACCTTCAAGAAACATGTAGGTGGTCGTGCACACTCAGCTGTTCATAGTGTTAACTTTGGCCCTGGTGAATCAATACTGGAACTCTGTAGTCACCTTCACTGTGAAATTCCAATAGGCAGTTCTGCATACAAAGCTCTAAAAAGCATTCAGAAAATTGACATAATGCAAAAGCAACATAAGAAAAGTGTCCACTACAGACAATTCCGCAGTGACAAAAGACAACAAAAACCATTTAAACTGTAAGAGAAATTAGATGAAATTATTGGATATGAAAAAAAACATGCTACTAGCAGATGAACGCGAATGCGCGAAGGATGCAAACAAACATGAAGACCATTCATATGGTAGAAATGATAAAAGGAGAGCAGCAACAGTGCGAAAATAACTTAGGGAGCACCCATTTGATTTTTATGGGGGAGGGGGGCTAGGATCAAATATTTTGTCCTGCATTTTTTTAGTTATAATATCTGATCTGTCTTTTTATTTTTCACTCTACCCACATTGTGAGATAGGTGGTTTTTGTTTTTTTTTGGTCTGAAGGAGCATGTCGACATAATGGATCCAACAGATGTTTGTTTTAATATGATTGATTTTTTTTTTTTTTTGTGTTTATCGCCACTTTCAACAATATTTCAGCTATATCATGGCGACCAGTTTTAGTGGGAGTAAGCCGGAGTA
>MJUT01046576.1:557417-574166 GCA_002080005.1 Gigantidas platifrons | reverse complement strand
TGCAATACTCCTGCTCCTAGTGCATCAAGTCTACAAAAAAGAGCAAATACAGTTATGCGCCAAATACAAGACATTAATGAACAAAATATGATGGAGAGAGGAAAGCACTTGATTGACATCAATTAACTTAGAAGCAAGACAAATCCCAATAGTGACAGTGTACAAATGGATGGAATGTACAACAATAGACTGTATGCTGCAGTTGGTCGTATACCGTGTCAACTTACAACTCAATCTATTTATACTGTTGCTGAAAAAGAAACAACAGATCATAATATATTGTCAATTAATACAAAAAATAAACTTTGCTCTACTCATTCCTCCTTAGAAATTAAACCAGACTCGGGTCAACTACACAATGAATGCAGTGTCAATATCCTGATGGTCAGAAGTATAGGAGATGAATATTCATTGGCTAACGAATTCCTATTAGATCTTAAAAATGATGGCATTGAAGTAGATTGTATTGTAACTGACCCTGACAGTTCAGCATATAAGGCAGCAAAGGATCTATTTAAAGAAAGTGTTACTATAACAGAACCTGAGCACTTCATTGACACGAAACATCTATCCGAAAAGGACTTAAATAGGAAAATTATCTACTCAATATAATGTCAACAAGAACTCAACTTCAAAGACATTTGCTAATTATTTAGCAGAAATGTGTAATGCCGAAGTCACAAAATCCATTGAGGTACATGGTGATGATTCTAGAAAAATTAGAAGTAAACTATCTGACGTTGTAGATGCCATAGCAAATTGTTACACGCAAAGCTTTGTGTCGTAAACATTCTTTTGTGGGTCAGGGGTCAGAGCATTTGTGGTTCAGGGGTCAGAGCATTTGTGGTTAAACAATCGACCGTTGTCATTGGAGCATTTTAAAATAACAAATACGAATTGAATTGTGCTGATGAAATTTATAAATAAACGCCTTGGTCCGAAGACACTTGAACGAACAAGAATGAACATTTAAATTTGTCTTTTAATTTAATTTGTAAAAAATGAAATAGTCATTATTTTTTCACTGATTTCTTTTGAATACTCCTGTATACCTTAGTCATGTGGTAATGTACAGGGGATTGTAAAATCCTGACTATTGAAAAAAAAAAAAAAAAAAAAGAATGAACATGAATACAAACTTTGTAGAAAGCTTTAACAGAAGTCTGCGGAGATCAATACCATCGAATGTTACCTTCAAGAAATATGTAGGTGGTCGTGCACACTCAGCTGGTCATAGTGTTAACTTTGGCCCTGGTGAATCAATACTGGAACTCTGTAGTCACCTTCACTGTGAAATTCCAATAGGCAGTTCTGCATACAAAGCTCTAAAAAGCATTCAGAAAATTGACATAATGCAAAAGCAACATAAGAAAAGTGCCCACTACAGACAATTCCGCAGTGACAAAAGACAACAAAAACTATATAAACTGTAAGAGAAATTAGGTGAAATTATTGGATATGAAAAAAAAACATGCTACTAGCAGATGAACGCGAAGGATGCAAAGAAACATTAAGATCATTCACATGGTAGAAATGATAAAAGGAGAGCAATAACAGTGCGAAAATAACTTAGGGAGCACCCATTTGATTTTTATGGGGGAGGGGGGGACTAGGATCAAATATTTTGTCCTGAATTATTTTAGTTATAATATCTGACCTGTCTTTTTATTTTTCACTCCACCCACATTTTCAGAAGTGAGGTAGGTGGTTTTTGTTTTTTTGTCTGAAGGTGCATGTCGACATAATGGATCCAACAGATGTTTGTTTTAATATGATAGATTTTTTTTTATTTTTGGTGTTTAACGCAACTTTCAACAATATTTTAGCTATATCATGGCGACCAGTTTTAGTGGGAGTAAGCCGGAGTAACCGGAGAGAACCATCGACCTTGGGCAAGCAACTGATAAACTTTATTACTTGCGGCTGCGAGTCGAATGCACATTTTTTTTGTAATTTACAAAGTCGGGTGCGAACCCACGCCGTATTGGTGATAGGTAGTTGGATCTAACAACTCATACAAGCCTAACTCATTGAGCCACCCGGGCCTCTTGTTTTAATAAAAATGTTGTTTAATATAGTCCATTTGAATGCTATAGACCACCAAAGAAAAATTAATTAAAAATTAATTTTGATTTGTTCTCTTCTTTTTTCTTCAAATATATATTTCAAATGTGTCTACGAACTCTGACAGTAGCTTTCAGAATTTTTCATCCATAGATAAAAAAAAAGTTGCCCATTAGGTGTCTATGTTAAATATTTGCACTTATATGTGTAATTTCCAGTGGAGTAAGCATGCTTTAAAGAACAGCACTCAGTTGTAAACAAAAATAAAAATATGTGCTTTTTTTCCCTTTCTTGTTGCACGTTATTGTTTATTATTGCTATCACATTTGCTTTACTGTCTCTAATTTCTTATTAATATAATCGTTTTAAAGGTCATAATAATGAAGATGATGCTATCACGAAATCTTCCTGTGATTCAGAGAGTTCGCCCCAACAACAGAACGGTCTTCCATCTGCTAACGAAGAGTGTCGTAACAAGAACAATAAGATGAATTTAGTATATCTGCTGATTTTATATTTTTGTCACATTCCAAATTGTGACACTCAACATTTTAGAAGTTGTTCCAACGCTAAACGATGTGAAAACGTAATTCATTGAATATTTCTGTATTTACTAATGATGAAACACCAGTGTACTTCAGCATTATCGCCTTAACAGCATACCTGTATTCAATTTTCTGATGAAATCGTCAAGCACTGATTACATAGGTAGATCTAACTACCATTTGATCTCGGCCTCCACGGCTTGCAAGACATTTAGATTTCTTACAATTTTATAATTTATCACATCACAATGAGTGTCTAATAGAAGTGTTTCTTTATGTACTTTTAGGTAAGAAAAAGGACAAAAATCTTCATCGACCGTGTTCTTTCTATAAAAAGGACAAATCGAACTGTCATTACATATTCGAACAGTTTATCGACAATACGAAAGAGTGAGAATTGCTATGTCGTTGACAAGAATAAGTCGTGATAAGATATTTGATGCATTTAAGAAAGACGGCAATTTGATGAAGAATAGAGAAATATTGGTTGACGATTCTACCACAAACAAGCAACTGCATTTCAAAAAAAGAAAGAAAACATGCTAAATCAGCAGTTGCAATGTGTTCGTCATGCAAAGATTTTTACTCTGCATAATTCTAGTGATAAAACAAATTGTCATGGAGACCAAGGATCACAGTCACTACCGGTAGCAATTACAACATCCTCTCTTGTAAGTCACATAACAGAGACATCAGTAGAATTATTTTGTCGGGATTCAGAAATGATGATATAGGAAACCATTATAGAACAGATAAATTGATTAACATGTTTGGACTAAGTAGCTTTAACAGGGTGCTAGCAAGAACAGAAAAAAACATTCACTTTGCGACAAATTAATGCGACTATTAGCTGAGTTACCTTTATTGTGTCAGAAAAAAGCTCAACTTCTAGGAAAAACTATTTCTTCATATGATGACGTGTTGAATATTTCTAATATTGAAATCGTACAAGAAGCCTTACTTGAAATGACAAAAAAGAGGATGAGTCTCTAACTTCTTTTGAAAAATGTTTGCAGTGTCCTAAAAGCTCATTTCTTGTAGAAAGATGACACAGAAAAGGCAATGCAGTTTGACAAATTCCATTGTCTTAAATTTGAAGGAAGGAAGTATTGAGACGAGAATAGCAAGATTTGTATTTGCATATCGAATAACCCCACATGCAACTACTGGATTACCACCGTCAGTGATGTTAATGGGACGACGACCGCGATCACTATTGGATTTAACATATTCAGATATACAACAGCGTGTTCGACAGAAACAACAAGTGCAAAAACAATGTTATGACAAAGGTACAAAGAACCGTGAGTTTGACATTGGAGATGAAGTTTACATTGTAAATCATAGAAAGGTAATAACAACAAAATGGATACAAGTCGAACAATTATCAAACAAAATGGACCTGTAACATTTTATGTTAAACTTAGTGATGGACGAATTATTAAAAGACATCAAAATCAAATGAGACATAAGTATGGCAATGATATGGAAGAACGATTAGACATGTCCGAGATTCTGGATATTGAAATTCCATGTTCCAGAGAAAACCATAGTGAGTAAAGACAATGAAAATCAAGGACTATAAATATCTAAACAAACTGTAGCTGAACAAAAACCGAACGTTAATTCACGTCCGAAAATAACAACTAGACCACCTAACCGCTATGGAGAATTTGTGTACAATTGAATTGTATTAAGGGTTGAAGGTTAATTGGTAAGGGCAGAATAATTCGCATCTTCTACCTTTATTTAACATTAAAGGAACAACTGCACATAAAGCTTTTACATGTGCACCATTTACAAATGAAATTGTGCAACAGGCCCATGGTGACCACTCGTCATTAAATTCTTGTGGTAAATGTTATGACTTTTTAAAAAAAAATGTTATTGTTGAAGCAGATAAAATTAACAAGTTACAAGAACCCACCCAAACTCAAAGTGCAAATGCTCTGTGGAGGGATGCCAGGAAAATCAGAATAACAGCTAGTTCAGCAGTTAAAGTTCCGATCAAAGAAACAACAAATGCGACAAACTTTATAAGAGAACATTTACACCCTAAATTTGTGGGCAACAAGTACACAAAGTATGGACTGGAGCAAGAACCTATTGCTATAAAAAAAATTAACTATTGGACTTAATGCACAGAACAAAGGAATGTTTATTTCAGCAGACGAGAACTGGCTTTCAGCTAGTCCTGATGGAATCATAAATTGTGATACACTGTTAGAAATAAAAAGTCCTTACCCGACAAATTGGTCAAATTTGGATAAATTTATTGCGAACGGGAAATATGATGTCATTAAAAATATAGACAATACTTATGAATTAAAAGTAAAGGGGAGTCGGGGATTTTACATGCAAATTCAACTTACTTTATACTGCTCTGAGTTGAAGAAGTGTACTTTATACTGCTCTGAGTTGAAGAAGTGTAAACTTTTAATATGGAAAAGTGCTGATGACAATATTATTGTAAATGTAGAATACAATCAAACTTATGTAGAAGAAGTGATTCAAAGGTTAAAAACATTTTATATAAAGAAAATGATGCATATTATTGTTGACGAGATGGAAAATGACAGACTTGTTCTTGGCAAAATGTTTAAATCATTTATGCGATGATCAATTTTCCATGTATGTGACATTTACATTGTTTTTGTACAAATGCATCATCTTGATACAATGAAACATGAGGAGTAAATGATATTTAATATATATATATATACCGGTATAATGAAATTGTTCTTTTTTTGTCAAACACCAGACTTGGGGTCAATTACATTGGAATGTAATTAATTAAATTACACATTACATTCAAATTTGGTCAATTACATTCAATTACCATTACATGGTTTTTGAAATGTAATTAATTAAATTACAATTACATTACGAAATCAACATGATATATACAATACGACTTTTTCATAGCATACCTATGCATGTAGCTTACAACACAATATTTGAATTGCACTTGATCATCATCAACTGTTCAAATGTCTTATCATTTAACCTATATCTCTCAGGCCTAAACAAACAAAAAAGACAAATATGATTGTGTACCTTGTATAATCCCTTACACGTGACAAGTACATGGAGAAACTTGAATTGTCTTCCCAATAATTTGTTTGATTGTTTTCTGCTTATATATTGATTGATTGGTGTTTTAACGCCACTTTCAACAGTATTTCAGTTATATCGTGGCAGTAGTAATACGGTAGTATACTTCTCGATTCTGATTGGCTGATGAAATCGTGACATCACACAGAAAACCCCCTAACATGTGAAATAATTTAAATATGCAAATGAGCAGTAATAGGTAGTCTACTTCAAATTTCATTGGCTGATGGAATCACGTGACCACGCCCATCAATCAACTGTCATGTACATATGACGTCAAACACGTAAAATATGCAAATGATTAATAAACATGTCAAAAATGATTGATAGATCAAAGACCAAAAATGTAAGTACCCAACAATCAAACACCTGTTATAATTATGCAAATGAATCATAAAAATGTCAACAAAGATTGACAGATCAAATGCTGTAGCCAAGTATTACAACAAACAATTGCAGATTCACATCAGACAGTATCAGAGATACAGCGATACCATACAGGCATACCCTACGAAAAAGGGTGTAATACTCACATTACCTAGATGGCGTATGTTAGAAGATCAAACACAGGAGATGGATAATTACTTCGAAAACTACTTCGCAGGAAAACTATCATTCGAGGAATTCAGTATACATTTGGGAAGAGGTACTTGTGTCACAGTTAATGATAAATATCCTGTGTTGAATATCAGACACTGGTGGATTCCATAAATCCTGTTCCTACGAAAAGAGGAATACATATCAACCAAGCAAAATGGAATAATCTGAAAAATGTTATGGCCGTTATTAGAGACTTTGTTCCTGAGCTCAATGATGCTCCCGTTGGTTGTGAGGAACATCATCAAAACCAACTAGGCATGGTAAGATGCATCGAATGCAATCCATTTGATTATGAAAACTATTAACGCTTTGTAGATATATGTGTATAAATAATCATGCTTTTCATCAAAACCTCATTTAATCCAGAGTCATCGTGAGTTCTGTACAAAATAGTGAAGATTTCGACGGTAAAATGATCGAAAATTACCATAAATTTTCATATTATGTATAAAATACTAAATCATTGAAATACGTATGTAGTACTATTTTTTGATAATACTATAAGTTCAGGTAATTTCCCTTTTATGCATGAAACAATACAATAACGGAAATACATATGCTAATGTTGTATAATACATTCACCGGTCAGTAATAAGAATAAAACTTGATCAAAGGTAATTTTTTTTTATTGGTTACATATCATTATAATTTATTCTAGGGAAAGTTGTATAAATATAAATTGTAATTGCTTGAATATCATACCGGCTTTGTTTGAACAAACATGGAAAATATTACTTTAGGTGAATTGTTAGCAAACGAGGGCGATTTTCCAGATACAGTAAAAAACACAAGGGTAAGTTGTCAATTTTTAAAATTAGTTAAATGTTTATGATGTAGAATTTTATAGTTTAACATATGTATTTACTTCAACACTAAAGTGTGATAGATAGAATACTAGTCATCAAAGATATCTAGTTTTATCTTTTTTTTGTCACTCATGTTATATATTCAGAAATTAAACTATTTAAGATAAAGAAATATAAACCGAAACTGAATCGCTAATATACAGTTCAGAAAACATCAACATATTAAATAGTTCGTAAATTTACCACCTCACCGATTTACACACCGACGTCGCCCAAACGTTACGTTCTTTTTTTATTGTTTATGATGTTGTGTCAATAGCAACAGTAACGATCATTCCCATGATTATCTGTGAGAACAGTGAAACCGGTTGGAGGCAGTGTTAATTCTATTATTTATTGAGTTTCAAGTATGTGAATCTTATTTTACATATAATATCAATGTATTTTGGAGCATTTCCGATTTATGTTTCATTAGTGGTGACAATTTTTTTTCTCTTTCTGTATAAAGTGCTCATTTCCTTACAGATACAAGTAGATGTTAGAGAGAGTTATGGGATCATAAAGGAAGGAGGGGTAGGTGATTACCGAATGGATGTCATTGTAATGGACCAAAGCAATAATGTCCATTATGTTGAGCCATGTACTGTCACCGGAATTGACTTTGAAGGGACAGTGGAGGCTCGGATAGGTAAATCTCTGTCAAGAATTCCAACAAATACCAGGGAGTCGGTGGATGTGGGCATTTGTATCGATATATTATGTTTTATACTGTCTCTTATCGGTATGAGAAAAACACCTGTAAAGGTTTTGAGGCTAAAACTGTGTTTACCACCAACGATTTGAGAACGGTCACAACTGGTATAAACTTGTGTAATGTGACAGGTTTAGTACAATGTGTGGGTGTCATGTTACATGAGTTAAGCCATATGTTATCCCTGCCCAATAGAGGACATGATTTGGAACATTTTTATAAAAATTTCATATGTTCATACAGTATTGTATACTACAAACTACCAATATATTTGATAAATCATTATAATTCGAAATTTGATTTTAGTAGTTGGAATGACACCCCCATTTCGCAATTTATTTCATAATAAAACATTTTCCATATTATTTGTTGTTTTACTAGTCGCATTGAAATATAATGTACAATCAACGTATTAACTATTAGTATCAACTATAGTGATTAATGGATATGTAATTGATTTTTGTTTGTTTGTTTAGTTGGTGCTTAACGTCCAATCAGCAATATTTCAGCTATATCAGCTATATGATAAATGATATTACACAGCAAATTATCGTACATGTTATTGAAGTTTTTAAATACAGTAAAAATAAATTACGAGGGTTCATTTGCATAAATTTATTGTTTTATTATTACTCATTTGTATATGTCAATCATTTTTGACATCTTTATTGTTATGTCGTCGGTTCATTTGCATAATTTTCTTGTTTTATTATTGCTCATTTGCATATTTAAATTATTTTACATGCTAATGGATTTTCTGTATGACGTCACGATTTCATCAGCCAATCAGAATCGAGAAGTAGACTACCTATTACTGCTCATTTGCATATTTAAATTATTTCACATGTTAGGGGGGTTTTCTGTGTGACGTCACGATTTCATCAGCCAATCAGAATCGAGAAGTATACTACCGTATTACTACTCGTGGCGACCAGTTTTATTGATGGAGGAAGCCGGAGAGAACCACCAACCTTGGGCAAGCAACTGGTAAACTTTTTTCACATAAGCTGCTAGTCGAGTGCACCTGCGATTCATCTTAATTTAATGTTTTGCAATATGACAATCTATTAGTGATAGATACATGTATCATTACATGTATGGTAACCCAGTAGTGGATTGATTATTTGATGTTTCAAGCAAACTTAGCAATATTGCAGCTACATATGTATCTTGGCGGCCCTATAGTGGATAAAAGAAAGTATATTAAATGGAGAATATTTTTTTTAATATTCTAATTAATCAACAATTATTTACATTTACACTAATCTGTTTCATTTATGGCTGTTTCTCTAATCAAATCACCTCTTAGATTAACAAGAGCTGAACATACAAGCAAAATATCATCAAAATGTTTCAGTGAAGATACAGCTACAATGCTGCTTAAGATTTTGAACACTTTAAGTCGTCTTATAGCACGTTCAACATGAATACGAACACGAGCTATCCTTCTAGTTGATGTCACATCACTTGCACTTAACTGCGGCTTACACTTTACAAAACAAACAAAAACAAAAGTGTATCCCGGGTATGGTTTCGCTTTTTCCAATAATTTTGTATTAGCTTATTATTACTGTTTGGATTTCAAATCTTTAGACTCTGAACGTTCTTGACGAAAGTTATTCAAGAAACGTGTCTGCACACTTAGATAGATTTTAAGCTAAAAAAAATATAGTTATCTTCGTATTTTAAGCTAAAAATTTCAATCAGCCTGCCCTGGATATACATAGGCCATCTTATTCAATTTCTATTTGTAGGTCGCATCCTTCACATGAAGAAGTTTGGGACATTGACATGTTTTTTCATCGCCAAGAGTTTCTAAAATTAAATTTCTAATACATGTTTTAGAGCCGTTTTCACTACCGCTGCCATGTCTTTGTCCGTGTTTTAAGCGCAAGGGTAAAACCCTGTCTATCATCTCTTTCTTGCCAATATGACAGAATAAACTTTGGACAGCCGATATGGACAACAAGCTGTACGTTTCGGATAGCTAATCCTATTCCTAAATCAACGGTTGCAATAATGCATCGAATTAGGCTATTTCCACTTTTATATTCAGCTGGTATTCTCTCTTTGGAATCTTGGTGTGCACTTTTATGATACATTTCTACCAAAATATTATCAGCTTGTTTCTGTTGCAGCTGCACCGTGAGAGTCCTTAATAGATAGGAAAATATCGGAGACAGTGTAAATAGATCGAATGTATATGATGCTTTTTTGCATCCATTGCATCATCTATAGTTAGTGACAAGCCGTCAACATTATTCTTTTCACAAATATTGTCTTATCAACCACTTTAGTAAGCACGGTTGCCTCTTTATATTTCCCACAGTACTGCTCAATGTGAGCGATTTTTTCTGTTGTAAGAAAGATTATAACTGATCAAAGGGCTTCTGTGGGGGACAAGACTGTTGAATCATTATTAGTACTAAAGCTTACAACCAGATCATCCTTGTGATGAATCAATCACTTTAGTAAGCACGGTTGCCTCTTTGTATTGCCCCGTTCATTTGGACTTACCAGAAGGTATGTAGCCCATGTCAAATAAATTCGAGAATTTCGCTAGTTTTTAACGTTTACGTAAATTGAATTTCATTTCTTGTTTGCTAGGAACTTCGTTTCGTTATTATTGCAGATGTCTTATCAAGAAAAAGAAAATGTAAGTATAAATATTGGCTTTAAAAAAATAATTCAATACGTTTCAATGAAAATGTTGACCCGTGTTGTTATATTCTTCAATAAAGTTTTATTTTCCAGCAAACATCAACCCCAACGGGCAGAAGTGTAAGTATGAAGTTAATAGACACTACATTTAATTTAATACCAAATTTAATTGTATTGTTGAACACTTTCATTCCGAATCTTCACTGAATACGTGGACTATATATAAAAAATTGTATGTAAATCGACAGCACGCATTTATTCGGTTTATGTAAATCGTCAGCACATATTTTTTTACCTTATTTTGTTGTTTACTATAGCTAGTTGTGCAATCTTTCACACTTATATATTTATTTTTCAGCCCTTCTCTGGTTCAGTGATTAAGAAATTATTATCATCAATAAAAAAGGAAAGAGTGAGTATAATCGTTAATATTTCTGACTACGCCATATTTTTTCATCTGTCTAGATTTCTACTAAGTATTTTTGAAGATGGTGAGTTGTTAGATTTAAATTCATAAATATTGTTCTTCTACGACAATTTCGTGTTAAAGTATATCTTTCTTGCTTAAACTTAACTGCGGAAGCTAACCGTACGGTTTATAACGATAATTTCTTTGTTATTCTGAGAATGATTCTCTTTTTTTTTTTACAGATTTCACCCTACATGGAGGAGTTCAAGAGATTTGTCGAGGTAATTTTCTCAAGCACATTTTTTTTCTGAAAGCATAAATTTCATTTGCTCTGAGATAGTCGTATCGCATTGAAGGGATTCGGACTAACGCAGTATTTTTTTTCAGGAAAGCCGGGACACCGAATTAGATGCAAGTACTTTTTTTTTTAGTTTATGACTTAAAAATATTTTTATACCAACCCATCAGTTTATTTTGTTTGATCTCATACTATCATAATTTAATGATTTATTTTCTCGTCCTATATCAACCTTTACAGATTACATAGTTCTGGATTTAATTTTTTTTCTAAAAAAGCGTATATCTCATTTCAGGAGACAATACAGTACGAGGAGAAGTACTTGACAGCAATGTGGGACACTTTGTCCCAGCAATATCAGGAAATTGAACACTTAAAGCAAAGAGTAACAAACTTAGAGGGAAAACGGGACAGGGTGGTGTATCTACGCCAAAAAATAAAAAATAATTAAAAAAATGGAGGTGTCATTTTATTTGTTGGTCAAGTAGTGTTTTGATGGATTTATTAATCAGTGGATTATTATTTACGTCGGAACATTTTCTTAAGAAAGTAAGTAAGCAAGTACATTAATAGTTGAAAAAAGACACTTACCACACAACGTTGAAGGTGTTTCTTTAAATCTCTTTTCTCGACGAATGTCTTCTCACACCGAGTGCATTGGAATTTTTCGTCAGGATGCTTCATAGCAATATGCTCTTTTGTTTCTTCAATGTTGGTAAATTCCAGGCCACAAAATTTACAATTCGACTTACAGCTTTTTCTATGATTTGAATCAATAGTTTCATCTTGAAAGGTTTTTCTACACGCATCTTCCGTGAAATGTAGAAACGTATCTTTGTAATGCATATGCGTTTGAAAGCGATCTGCCGCAAAAATGACAAAGCAACATCTTTCCTTCAGAAGTGAATGGGATACTGACACAAACTCTTATAGGTACTGCGCTTTTATGGTAATATTTTTCGACCTCTTGTCACAGATAATCGTAAAACCGCTTCCGTTTTTTTTCAATGTGTCATTACTGTAATTCATGTAATAATTCATTACGATGAAGATTAAATCTTGTCACCAGATCGTAAAATCACTTCCGTTTTCAATGTTTTAGTATTGTTTTATGTTTTTTTACCACGCGATGCTGGACAAGGGATTTTAACGTCTTACATCTAAACTTGACAACACATCGTAAAATGATAATAAAACCACTTCCGTTTTAATGTTTTTTTACTTTGAATTATAAAACCTAGCATATGACATGTAGCCTTCGTCTCTAGACCGACAAAATGACCTTATAACTCCTTTCATATGTTAATTTGGGGGAACAATATGTACTTGTGACAGGTAGTTTTGTTTACAATTATTTTTTTGCATCGCTCGGGTAAGGATGAGTTTAGATTTAGATAGATCCTTGTCTCACACGGATAGTCTTGTTTAAATTGTGTCGTTTGCAAACGTATGTGATGTTTAATTATTGTGAATGTATACATAACTGTGGGAAGATCAAACCAAACAGACAAAAGAAAATAGACTATAGTACACGTTCTCATATGTTGATCAACAATTTGTTTTGTAGCATTTTTTTAGAGAAGGGTTGGAGCGTGAATTTTCGAAAAGTTCTTTCTTTTCTTGGATGTAAACATCGAATAGAAAAAAAGTCTTGAATATCCACAATTGCTAGATTCAATAACTAATCTATAGTTTGTGATACTTTAATCATATACCATATAAAAAAAATCAACAATAGCAAGACACAAATGACAGTACTAAAATACGTAGAAAAAAGCCTAAATGTATATATAGAAACGTCAATAATGTTATTTTGCTCGACTTCAAAGTCGTTGAAGGGGTAGAATCACCACTCTGTATAATTGTCGGGGTTACATTCCGGACACTTCAGGAATCCCAATTGATTCATATGGTCTGATTGATAAGGACAAGGCACTATAGAGTTTAGTTCTGGCAGGAAATCACCGATCACACTGGAAACGTCTTTTAACTTCTCGTACTCCGCAGGTCTCCGTGTGATTCCTTTCTTCGAGGGAACCACTTCAGTTTGGTTTGGAGGTAACCAGTGTTGTCTGATATCCACGCAGACGTTGTCGGCCTTAACGCTGGCACACACGTTCCCGCCGATATGGGAAGAATATGTCGACTTCTCTTTCAGAGCCTTCTCCAAAGAGTCGAAAGCCTCGACTAGAAGTTTCCATCTCTGCAGTTTTAAAGATATGCCTTTTCTAGTTGGAATCCTTTTTGCGTCTTCAGTTTGCCACTCTCTTATGTCGATACGAGGCTCGTCGTTCCAAACAGTAGTCTGTACGTATCTGCAATTTCCAAGCTCGATGTTGGAAGGTTCTGACATTTTGTTGGTTATGATATCGAAAGGAGAAATTCTGGTACTTATATACTCACGTATCTCTTTCATTTGTTTAAAAAAAACGAGGGGTTGAAGCTTTCATTCGCAGACCTGTTCCCCGTTGACCTATAGGAGTAGTTTTCTTCCTTGACTGAGAGCACCCCCTCACTAAGAAAAGTTTGAAAAATTAGGTATCGTTTCCTGCAATGTATATCATACAGCTTCTTATTGAGCATGATTGTTTGTTTATACCTCTGTGTATTGTCTAAGTGTAAGGATTTATTGGCTAGCCTAAAAGCATATGGTACTTACTGAAAATTTGTCAACAGTGCAACATGTTTATGCAACCCGTTTTAACATAAAATTATGTTAATGCATCAATAATTTAAATTTTACAGTTAAACCCAGTTTATATATTAGATAGGATAGTTTAACATATACTCGATAGACATTGAAATGATTGCCCCGTTCGAGTATCTCCCTTGCTCGTAGATGTAAACACCACATCTATTAAATCCTTTTATAATCATTATTCTGAACAAAATGACTTTAGAAATAATATAAATATATGTACAGTTCTCATTAAATAAAAATATTAATTGTACACTACGATGCAAAATAATTCTAAATAACCAATATTGGGTTTTTAGAGATGACTATTTGAAATTTATCAGTAGTAGGGCTATCACATAAAATATCTGAAAACAGCTTAATAGATCAATAATCGTACATATTATTAAAATGTAAAGATAATTCATTGCTAAATAAGATTTTACAATCTCTATATATTTGCAAACCTCAGTTTACGATAAATCTGATTTTTTCCCTTTACTCTCAACTTCGACAAATTTCAAATATGGCGGTTATCACTTCGTTAACCAGACACGAAAAGTCAGTCTCCCACAAGTAGAACACGGTAAAAATGTATCCCCCTTTGTTGAGGATTTGAGACAATTCCAAATTTCTGTAAATTCATGTTTACACCTTTCTCTTAGCAATGGCAGTGACTTCAAGCTCAGTCCCCTGCTGGGTATCTCGAAAGTGAGTCCAGAAACACAAACTGATATTTAATTGCATGGTTATGATTTCTACCAAATAAATGTATGTGTTCTAAATAAATTTCCGGATTCGGGGCTATACCAATCACATTTTAGTTTATTTGAATTAATAGCTTTCTTTTTTTTAAATTGTCGCTAATCTTCTTATTCATCCGGATACTTTACGCAGGTCCCGTATTTGACATTCCTTTTACAATCGCCCGATAATGAATATTTCTGGTCTCTCCCAAATTCTACTGTAAGGACCTTAAAAATCACTGTAATTTATAAAATATATATGAAATTTATTAAAAACATATACATTTATTTGATAGAACTCATGAAAATGCATTTTAATATTATTATGTGCTTCTGGACTCTTCTGGACTCACTTTCGAGATGCCGGTCCCCTGCTTGCGTTTGGCATGCCGACATTAATTTTCAGACACATGTTACTAGATCATCAAAGTGTTTGTAAGGAGAATGATATAAAATAATTTTAAACCGCTCAAACGACAAAGATTCAGTGTTGCGTTCGGATATCTATCATAAGAAACAAAAGTACTTTCTGCCGATTTTTTTTCAGTTTTGCAACTTGTTGGCGTAGAAATAACTTGTGAGGGCGTAGAGCGTAATTTAGGGGTCAAAAGTGGTAGAAACTACGCTGAAATCGTAGTGGTAAACAGGTATGCATTCGTTTTTCATTGGTGGAAATATATACCTGGGGTAAGGGAATTTGAAGGCGGGACCCTTACTCCACGCACGAATTCGAGACTTTTGGCGGAGAGCCCCTTTATTTGGTTCTTCATTTTCATTGGACAAAGAATGCACTCACTGTAGTCATTTATTACGAGATGAAGGGTAATAAAGATTTACTGGGGTACGTTAAATTCCAAGTGGCACCCTGTCGTAAAATGATAATAAAATTACTTCCGTTTTTAATGTTTTAGTACTGTGTAATGTATTTTTTTTACCGTGATGCGGGGTGAAGGATTAAATCGTCTTACATGTTATCTTGTCATTTGGTCGTAAAATGATAATAAAATCACTTCCGATATTTTTAATGTAGCTGTTTTATGTAACTTTTTTTTACGTTTTTGAAAATCATTTCTTGAATAAAGGTTTTGTCTTGAGAATAAAGATAATATATATATATACTTAATTTTTGCGTTAAATAAAGTAAGTTGTTTTTTACTGAAACCAGTTGTTAAATCTCAGGTAAAGCTAAAAATATACAATGTTATTTGTACCGACCTGAAACGTAGCCTTCGGCTATTACTATTGTCTTTAGACCTACAAATTAGCATAATTATTATGAATGGACTCTCTGATGTTAGTACAAGCCTTTTTTTTATTGTGAATTACAGATATTTATCATAAGTAATGAAGTGGCTGAGAATTAAAAAAGACATCACCATTGTATTCTAACTTTCGGACGAAAAACAAAAAACATTCCGTCACATCATCCAAATTTAAATTTCCACGTTAGAATAAGGAGAGAAAGGGGATATAGTTTTTTTTTG
Organism: Gigantidas platifrons; assembly: GCA_002080005.1. Classification (NCBI taxonomy): domain Eukaryota; kingdom Metazoa; phylum Mollusca; class Bivalvia; order Mytilida; family Modiolidae; genus Gigantidas; species Gigantidas platifrons. Next base: position 558,011 of record MJUT01046576.1, on the reverse strand, counting down.
TTCTTTTTTAAACAACTTGTAATTTCTTCCTACTTTTTTTCTAGGTATCACGCCAATTGGTCGAGGGACGAAAATACGGAACAAAGCACGCATTCGTGTTTCTATTTTTGTTCCCCGAAAAAAACCCGTTTTTGTTCTCTGAACTCAACTGTCCGCGCAAAACGTCACTTCCCGAAAAATCACGTTCCCCACTTCACTTCCCGTAAAATAGCATCCACGACGTCACTTTCACTTCGATCACGTGACTCGCGGTGGTCGGTGTGTGACGTCATACACATTGTACATGAGTTTTGGGGTAGATTATAATCCCTCAATCTATACTACTGAGAACGACGAGTGGATAGGAAGTATAAATCCAACTTCAATAAATGATCCAACAGAGAGAAGAACTTTCCAAAAGCATAAACATAGCTTACCAGGCAGGAAAAAATCTAAACCAAATGGTTCCATTGTTAATTCCAAATGACTGTTTACCCGGGATGAGACGAATTTTAATCTTGGTGTACGCCAGGATGAATCTGTTCATAAACATAATCCATTAATGTTTCCCAACAAAACGAAATCATGTAGCCATATTAAAGGCTGTAATGCTGT
>MJUT01046576.1:517081-543061 GCA_002080005.1 Gigantidas platifrons | reverse complement strand
TAATATATAATAAGCTCACATTTATTCCTGACAATCAATCGAATCGAAAGAGTTGTACATCAATAAACCTCAAATCTATACGATAGTCTGCAAGTGCACTTAACCACCAGGTTAGACACACGATAAGCCAATTAAAATTCCATAGTAACAAACAAACCACGTGTAAAATCATCATTCTAATAGTGACAGATGGGCCATAAACTTGAACTAAAGACTGTAGATAACGACAGTGGAAAACCGTTATAATATCATGACCTTAACGACAAGGGTGAGAAAAACAATAAAAGTGGGAGTATCCTGTCACAATGCACGTGGCTTCCAAGTTAAAACACATTTCGTTATCCAATCCTATTTCAAGATTCAACACAGTATGCCGGGAGATGTCTCTGTTGAAAGGAAGTCTTATAATTTTAATCATTTATTATGTACTGTAGCAATAAAATAAATATACAACTTTGGCTCTTGAGAGTACTTCAGCTAAGTGTAAATTTAGACCGGTCCTTGCAGCCAAAGTTTATTAGCAATTCATACACTGGTATTGTTGTTCTCCCAGTTTATTTCTATAAAGTTGAAATCTCCTACTGTGAGAATGTAACAGTATTTTATGTTATTGATGGATTTCCTCGTTATTAATTCATAAATTTCTTGAATACCTTCTGGGTTTGTTGCACTGGGACTGCGATATATACAAGTAATAAGTATATTTTGATCTTTTCCATAACTTATTCCAAGATGTACATGTTCCACATAGTTGTTTTGCTTGTCATCTATCTGGACAGTTTTTAAATTCTCTTTTGTGTATATAATACACCCTCGACAAGTAAAGATTTTTGCTGGAGAAAAATATAAATTATAACCTGGTATTTTCCATTCAGAAATAAATATGTCATCTTGGTCTTTATTTTTAGCATATACCTCAGTGATTGCAATAATGTCATAATAGTTTTCCATTATTTTTGTATGAAGCTCATCCATCTTGTTTAAAAGACTATCTACATGTGTATACATTATTTTCAACTGTGCGCTATTTACAGTGTCAGTGTGATTTAAAACGTTAAAATTATCAATTGTTCATTTTCTGGCAGGCAGTCTATTCCGTCCGCCTGCTGTGTTTCATATCCCCCAATAATTGTATCATCTCCCATGGAAGAAAGGGACAATACAGTGCGAATGTCATCTCTTGTTCCGATAGCGCCAGATAATGGTGCAAGTATAGGTTGAGACTGGGATTGTAACGGTTGAATTGTCACATCCATAGTTTCTTCGGACTGATCGGAATCTTTTTGTGTCACTGTATACATTCTTCCAACAACATTATTATCTTTCCTTGAATTGGGTTGTTGGTTTCTTCCTTTTTGTTTGTTTTGTGCATTAATTTAAGTTCTTCTTTTTTTATTAGCCTCTCTTTGTTGGACAGACAGGTCCTTTATTAGTATACATTTGTTTAGTTCTGTTTCAGTTGCCAGGTTCTTGATTTTTGATACTGGTTGTTGCTAAATATTGTCTTTGTTTCAGTTTAAGTAGACAGGTTTTTATTTCAGATTAAACTTAAGTGGTTTTATTGTGTTTGATAATAAAATATTGTAAATGGCATATTAGATTTTGTTAATTTTGGTTTGTTTCAAGTACAAATGTATAACAAAGGGAAATAACTCATTTTTTATATCGACTTACGAAGTTGAAAAATACAATGTCAAACTTTTGTTTTCCTTTGCCACTTTCTTTCAAACGTCTTTTCCGGGAAGGCATTGTGAATGATATGAATTTCAAAGTTCAATTTTTTATAATTACCGTGAAATCTAATCAGAAAATCGATCGATATACGTTACATTAGTTTATGTTCTAAATTTAACTTTGACATATTCAAATTAGATAGGGGGCGCTACAATGTAAACATGAAACAGTTGTTCGAAACGTGAACCAAACTGGCGACATATAAGCGACAAAAAATGAAAACACATATAAAAAGGGCACTTGTGTTTACGAAAAGACATCCACGTTAGTCACAAAGGGCAGGGCGCTGTTACAAATAGAGAAAAAGGGCAGGGCGTCATTCGGACAAGGGCGGGCGCTGCAAACACAATGTCAATTTCTAGATATTGAAATATCCATCCGCAAAATCCGCGTTGCAACAAAGAAATACTGATAGATGAGCAAACGTGCATACAAGTACCCGATTTTAAGGGGGATTTATAATATATGAATGTTGCATGCATGCTCTTTCTGATATTTAAGTTACTCGTCCTCTTACAATTGACTCTATATATGGACTATATTTTTGTCCAGGCGGAAGGTTGCGACACATGTTGTGTAAAGCAGTGTCTTCCGGTTTGCATGAGCGCTAGCATTAAACGATATCTCACTTAAGTTCGATCGTTTAAAAATTAACGTTGCTTAATGAAATATATTGAAGAAAAATCACTTACTTTTATGTCGGGTTGTCCACAAAAATATTCATCTGTAATTTACAACTATAATTAACAATTTTTGAATCCTCATTTTTTTAGTCACAAAAAGTCAACAGTTCATAAAAACGCCAAAATGAACATATTTACAGCTTGTTTCTCCAAGATAATATGGTTACTTGCAGCCGTGCGCGTGACGTAAAATCGACGAAATACGAGAGTGGACGAAATTCGAGTGGTTGGTCATATATTAGTTTGTAAAACTCATATTAACAATATTACATTTTATTAATGATATATTATTTTTCAAAAATATACGCTACATTTATTGACATTGGGAATTTTAAAATGTCTGTTTATTTAATTTTTCCCGAAAACGTTTATCAACAAAATTACACAATCCAGTCTTTCGAACATTATTCACATATAAGATAAGAAAAATTTATTTTGATTCGGCATAAAATCAAATATACAACACAAGCTCTGAAGAGCTTTTGACCGAATATAAAAACATATACATAACATAATAACAACACAAGATAACAACATACATTACTAATTTAAAACATACATAGATCAACTATAGCATGCAGTACAAATTTGGCAACAAATTAGAATGAATTAAAATTTCTTAAAACTATAGCATATGCTTAAGATTATAAAAATTTCGGAAAGAACAAAATTATATCAACCTGTATTAATTACCCAATTTGGAAAGATGCGCAAACAGTAAAAATTTGGCAACAAAATTTGAATGAATTAAAATTCCTTAAAACTATAGCATATGTTTAAGATTATAAAATTTTGTAAAGAATAAAATAATATCAACCTTTATTGGTTACCCAATTACTGGAAAGATGTGCAAACAGTAAAAATATAAAATGTGACTTTCACTACGAATTAAATCCATGTGATTCATTGTAACTTTATTTTCAAATAAAAACTGTTTATAATGAGGATGTCAAGTTAACTTTGATTTCAAGTGACGAATGTAATTTTACGCAGTTCACTTTGTGTATATTATGGTACTTACATTACAAACAACATCGACAAAAACGTTTTTTTAATGACGTTTCGTTAAACCTTTATTTACATACTAACTTTGTTCTTTATGTTAAATTATAATCAAAGCATATGGTAGTAATAAAAAACAGTGAATCTTAATTACTTCTAACATACTGGAGAACAATAAATTACACTCTTAATCAGTGTTGTAACTATGCAAATGTCGCCGAGGTATTTCTACATGTGATTCACGATTGATTGAAAATAACATTGTCGCTTTGTATACGCTGTAAACATACCGTTGCACATTTATAGTGTATTGAAGAGTAACCGTTGTAATAATACACGACTGTTCAAAAACATATCAATGTTTATAAGGAAATTTGCAGCTTTATTACGAACTTTTTAGATTATAAGTTGAAATAATTTGTCATAACTTTTATGCAGCATTTACACTTAGGTACTTTAATTACATAGTAACAATGACAAAAACATTTTTCTTTGTACATAAATGGCGCTCGTGTCTATTTGAATAATCGATGTGGTTCATTTACAGTGTTCACCAAAAACTTGTTTAACCACTAGTCATCTGGGCCAGTGACTTGCTAAAGTTACTAGACCGAATCAGTGCACACTAGACCGAAGATATTCTTACCAGAAAAAGAAGAAACAAATTGCCATTGTTTAATTTTATGCATGCATTTGGATGGTGTCTATTCTAAAGTTGTTAGATCCTGTCACAAACTTCCCAGCCCCAGTTTTGTTCTTAAAACTGTTTTTCGCAGTATGTAAAATACATCATTTGTTCATGTTCGTGTAAATGGTCATGTAAATGATGGATAAGACTATTTTTTATTATCGCTCTTTGATTTTAGGATTGTAAATTTTGTAAATAATTTTATTTTGCAAATATCTTTTACTTTTTAATATCTGAAAGTAATACATTTTTAATTATAATGACCCTGTTAGTAAATGCCAAGTTAGTAAACAGTAACTTTGTTTTACCTTTTAAAAATATATTTTTATTAGTTTATTGATTATTAATATCAAACTTAATAAAATAATATTGATACAGATTATACTAATGAAGTCAACCCCTTTAAAATATACTTAAATGGAATAGATTTAAGGCACTAAGATATTGTAAGATGTGTAGATATATATAAATATATCTGAGTTAATGGCTCTTTGATTTCAGGATTGTAAATAACTTTATTGTGCAAACATCTTTTACTTTTAAATACCTAAAATTAATAGCCTTTTAATACTAAGAGTAAATGAAAATATTCAATTGGTTCCAATATATTTTTAGTTTTAAATCCAGTGGAGGAAACTATGAAGAGAAGAATTTCGTCGTAGCGTAGCCAAGGGCGATCGGTGGTCCATTGGAGCTTAAAAGATCGCGATCTTTTCTGTTCATATTGTTTTTTTTATCTGTGACACCTCCTCTGGTGTTCTAGAGGGCTTTTTCAACTTCTTCCGCGGAATAGCACCGTCTTGCCACTTCAAGTCCATGTTGATTTATCGAAACCATAAACAACTAAAAACCAACAGAAGTCATAATGACAGAGCACTATCCTAACAATTCATACTGGGGAAAGTGGTAAAAAATATTGATTTTCTTTATTTTTACTCATAAAAAGTAAAAATTATATCTTATTAAAGATTGTTTTCAAGTTTGAACATTTAACGATCAACACATACCTTTGCAACACGACGACTCGTTGTACTTTATTGCCTGTCGAAATGTGATGGGATTTAGATGCATCTTACGACTGGTTGCCGAAATGAAAATGCCTAAGTACTCACGAATCGCTATATTTGAAGGTACCAGTTATTAGGTTAAGGTCATTTTTATGAGTAAACAAGTCGGCGACTATTTTTGCGCGAAAATAAAAGAAAATTATTACATTAACGATTCAAAATTTTCGTCGAGTCCTTCAGAAAAGGTACTTAGCTACACTTCGCTACTTTCAAATTCACTAGACCAATCGGGCCACCAGCAACACCATACAACTAGACCGATAGAATGTTTACTAGACACGGGCTTCGGACTACCGCTTAACGTCGAACACTGCATTTAATCTTCAAATTTTGAAATATGCTGGATAAAATTATTGTTTATTATTGTCCATTGCGTGTCTGTACTTTCTAAAGTTGATATCAGAAGTTTGTTTTGGGAGACCTTAAAAATGAAGCTAAAAGACATAAATGTTTGCATGAATAGTGAGGAGAATTCGGTCATGGGATGTACTTCATCTGAACTCCATGATTTTACCATTGTTTTAAACATCAGAAATATATATTCCTACGCTAATTTGATTACTGTGTTTAAACATGAATTGCCTCGTGTGGTTCAAAAACCTCATCTCGGTCATGGATTTCGCGAATTTGTATTGATAAATGCTCATTTAGTTAGTTCTCTGTATTATCTAATTGCGCACTAGAATTGGAATTTTAAACTCTTTCCAGAATGGTATAAGGTTTGTGCCACTGTAACAGCATGCCCACAGAATTTTTTCATCGGGGGGTACATGTACCCTTTTACCTTCATTTTTGGAGGTGCAATGTACCCTCTAACTCTTCATTTGGGGGTACAAAGAAAATGAACTGCATTTACTCATTTCACATATCCAGTTTTTGTATATGTTGTTTTTTAAGCATATGAAATAAAATGTCAATTCGTTGTTGTTTTGAGTCCCATAATGTGAACTGTTATATTCTGGCTTGAGTTGACTTATTCAATTTGTTAGTTTAAGTGTCTTGTTAAATAGTGCTAGTAATTTGTGAAAGTAGATTAGCTACAATGTACAGCAATCGGCTACTGACGTACTGAATTTTCATTTCTCCTTTAATTCATTCAAGTATAGTTTGTTTAAAGCAAAATATGTTTAATTTAAAATCCTAGCAACGTTAACTCAACATTTAACCATAATTGAATCATGCATTAGCTTTAAACAAAGTGAAATTTTCTTCTTGTCAGTGTGGGAATTGAGAAATGATCATTCAAAATGGCTGTAGTGATTATGTGCTGCAAAAATTATCATTCATTATTCAATGGAATGCATTTGGAACAGAGTCTAGTAAAGTAAAACAATACTCAGTTACAACTGAACTCTAGTTTAATTAATTTCTGTAAAACATGTAAAACTTAAATACAACAAATGCCATTTACTACATTACAGTAGAGATGTTTGAATTCTGAATAGTCTATGATCTGTCATTAAATTTAACTGTAGTCTGTCTGACTACTTCATCCCTATCATAACCTGCTTGTTTAGAAGAAAATTCTATTTGCATTCTGTGTTGCACATTTGTAACAGACATTCTACTACTTGTAGCATTATGATGCCGGTTTTGGACCAAAAAAAAACCTCTCTCACACGGGACAGATGTTAATCGAATAGTTAAAAGAATATGAGCTAATGTTACATAATCTGGAAATGTAAAACCTACATGACGAGTCATAATCTATAAATGGTGGTAAAACCCTCCCGAGGAGTCACAACCTATAAATGAAGGTAAACTCCTCACGAGGAGTCAATCTATAAAGGAGACCCCCTAATGACGAGTCACAATCTATATAAATGAGGATAAAACCCTCATGAGGAGGCACAATGTACACACAGCAATGAGGGGACATACACATGATATCTATCAAGATATGACATAGTAAATCATTTCAAACATAAGTAAACATGACCAATAAATCATTTTATTCAATAAAAAAAATGAATATATTATAATAACATTATATGACAGTCTGATCACTGTAGTGTGAAATAGTAAGCTCATAAATATATAACATCCAGATATCACAGTCAATCAACATCTTCATCCAGATATCAGAGTTCCAGCACAATATCTAAGGTCAAAGGTATAGGTCAAGGTCTCCGCTAAACAACCCTATTTAAAAAAATTGGATGTCAGTGTCATTAAAGCAGACGGATAGGATAGGAGAAAAGCCAGTTGATCAACCTGAAAACAATGAACAAATCTTTCCAATGCCAGAAGGAAGTAAGTTATAGTTAAAATAATCTTAAAAGTGTGAGGGTATATGTACACATCCGTTCTTTTTCATACATTTTTATAGGCAAGCCTTGTAAGCTCTGAACATAAAAGATTTCCTATAGTTATTTCAATTTGCTTGCAATTTGTCATAAGAACTAATTAATAGATTCTGAGACTTGAATCAATATAAATCTGAGCGGTTTTTTTTAGTCATGTTTCCCCACTGCCTGATTCGTAGGCAGATGGACACTTAAAAGCCAAGGCTGACCTAGATACAAATCCGGTGGGATAGCAATTAAGTCAATAAGGAAATGGGAGGGGCTCATCTGTTTGTAATCAGTTATCAATAGAAGTCAGCATGCCAACATATAAATATACACATGTGGTATTTACCTTGTGTTAATAGATAACTATGTTGCTGATGCCCTACCCATGTGCGCAAAGTTTATGTTGTATGGATGCTGATAATTACTATTAGTGAGTTGAGACAGCTGGAACTTTTAAATCCGACTTCCTGTTAAAGTTTGGCTTACACTTGCCAACAGTTTTAGCAATTGTGTTGGTAGCTTCAGTTTCTGTTATCGTCTTTGACAAATCATCGCCAAAGAGAAGTTTTGTAATCTTTGTTGTGTCTGCACAAAGATCAGTAAATTCTTTTTGCAAATGAGGTTGTATTAGATAACGTCTCCTGTAGCTAAGATCACAAAAAGCAATGTTCATTAGTTTCAACGTGTCATTAGAATGTTGTTTCATTTCATTAATTTCCGACTGATTTATCATGCCAGCTTTCACCTTTCTTAATCTACTCGTCAGGTTAAGCAAAGGGAAAAAGCTTTCAACAAGAAATGTTGGCTACGCTGCAATTTTGCATCTGCATCCTTCACCTTAGGGCATGATTTTAATGCTTTCCATATCACAGAGTTCATTCTAGGCACCACCACATTCTGGCAATTTGCAGGAGTAAGGTATTTTTTCTTTCGGTACTCGGTCGTGAAAATGCTCGTTTACAACAGCCGCTAGAGCATTATCAATTTTGTCCCCGAATTTTTCGGTATTGTTCATGAATTCTGTAAGGTTGATCGAATCATCACCGTCCTCTCAAGCATGTCCATCGCATAGCTCGTTCATCGTCGGAACCAACAACATCACTGGATCTAGAAGTTGACATTTCTTCATCATCTGGAACCGACTCCTCATAATTTTGGGTTGACTTATTAGCCATAAAGGACTCTTGGGCAGTTTTCATGAAAACAGCTTGTTGCTGCATCATCAACTGGTTTGTTAACAAAATTTGACCCAAGTCCACATTTGACCCCGATTGTGTATTCGGTGCCATATTGTTTACACCGGAAGTCTCGTTATGCTCCGCGGATTGCGAGATTATGATTTCATTGTCAATCGTTCTGATTTAATGATTGGAAGAAGCTCCGCCCATTGCGTTCCCTTCCATTGTTCTTTGTTCTAAAGAAAACTATTGCGATGATGCTTTTTGTCAAAAATTAAATAAGGCTATGATGCCTAACAAAGTTGACGATGATGCCGAGTCTTAGAGGCTATGATGTCTATCTATATATCACGTAATGGCTAAAATGCCCGTGAGAGTAGCTGATCGGCCATTGTCCTCAGAACTCTCGTGCACGAGGCATGAAAATAAAGTTCAACTATCGAGGAACAATGTGGGATCTTCTTAAAATAAATTTTCTCAATGAAATTAAAGTTCACAGAATCAGTAAAATGTGTTTAACATCCGAATTTTTTTTTATTCCATTAAGAAAATCCAATTAAAAATCACAAAGAAAAATATATACGTATTCACTGAATCAAGAAAAATGTTGTCACTGAATCATGTGATCGAGACGTCACATCTCAAGGGAGCCTTACTCAGTATGTGTTGTGTAATGTTCTTACTTTTACACTAAGTAATGAACTTATATAAACGAGAGGCTTTTACTATATAAATCCAATGTAAAGTTCTAAAATTTTATTATCCAAATTAATTTATGATGTTACCGTTATGATGGTCAAAACATGTCTTTCTTACAAGTTGCATTCACACACTCTTTCTAATCTCAGAATCCTCCCATCAAACATGTATTCTATTTCACAGATGCCAAAATGTTTACATGGCACCATTATATAAATATAAAGATGTCACTTAAAAATACATAGATCAGATAAAGTCATATATACCAATAATCTTATCATGTGAAAGTTGTAGAGGTACAGGCTTGCTGGACATTTTCAGGGTTGCCGGCACGAACAAAGAATGCTAACTGTGAAGCAAGTCCTTCAATAAATTTTAATAATATTTCCTGGACACTTTTATTAATTTTCCTGCCTTTATCAACCACTTTACTAAAATAATCTTCTAGTTGTCCATTCAAAAGTCAAATTTTGAAAAATTCCAGTTTCTACCAACAACACTGGTTTGTTAAGATGGTATTCTTCCTTAAACTTCTGTAAAACAGTGTCCCATCTTAATTTAAATGCACTGTCCAAACTAGTATACCACACTTGTGCAGGACCACAAAGGTGTAGTTAAAATGCTGCTATTCTTCTTTGTTCGTTTAAATCAAGTTTGGTAAAAATAACATATGCCTCAAAATCCGATAGAAATTGTTCAGCGTCATCTGTTGTATATCCACTGAATCTTTTGACATGTAATTTTGGATAATGTTCCATTTTTAAATCAGAATTTGAATTTGAACTGTCTTCACTTTCAGAACTTGAATTATGATGACATATATAAGATGCATATGCATTAGTATTCCATGAATCTTTATTTGCTACACTGCTTAATAATGGATCCTTGTCAAATAATAATGGATCAGTTTCACTATATAAATATCCATTATCAAAATGTTCTTCCATGTATATAAAAATATTAATGTTAATAAATTTGAGTTCTCCACCATGTAATGTTCTTACTTTTACACTAAGTAATGAACATATATAAACGAGAGGCTTTTACTATATAAATCCAATGTAAAGTTCTAAAATTTTATTATCCAAATTAATTGATGATGTTACAGTTATGATGGTCAAAACATGTCTTTCTTACAAGTTGCATTCACACACTCTTTCTAATCTCAGAATCCTCCCATCAAACATGTATTCTATTTCACAGATGCCAAAATGTTTACATGGCACCATTATATAAATATAAAGATGTCACTTAAAAATACATAGATCAGATAAAGTCATATATACCAATAATCTTATCATGTGAAAGTTGTAGTTGACCAAAGATTTATAGATAACATCTGGAAGTAATTAGATACACATCCCAAACCTGAGAAAGTTACAACCTCAAAAATTTCCTGTTAATTGTATTTAATAATTACAACAAATAACAATAATCTGTTAAGATTAGCTATCAAAATAAAATATCAAAACTAATATATCACAGTTGATATGGTAAAATCCAAGTTCTCAACAAATATTGTTAATAAATGTAATTAACTTCCAATTAATAGATTATAGGAACAGTTAGTGTTGAGGTTTATCTTATTGGCACAATAAATATTTTCAGTTATATCACAAAAACAATTAATAAAAACTTGCAATATATTTTTTCCAAATGTTGTTCCTGTAATTATATGTTAATTTTTTGTACACTTTCTTTCCTCTTTGTGAAGTGAGGGCATTTGGATTTCTAGACTTCCAAATCGATGTGTATTTTCTGTCTATATTTTCATTCCAGTGAAGGACAGCAAGGTTTGAACGGAATATGTATTGTTCCTCACTAAAGCAAACGCGTTTATCTTGAAATATGTTCATAACATTATTAAAGCTTTCGACATAAAATGTGTCCTTTGCTAAAACATAATCCTCAGGAGCCTTATAAATAGTCGAGCGACGGGTGACAGAATATAGCCACTTCTTTGCTTTTGAACTTGTAATTACAATTCTTATCAGTTTTGCTTCGAGATGTAGGAAGGCATTTTGTGTGATTGCTACTGTATTGTTCAACAATATTCCTTCAGCTGTTGTGGATTTTCATTGCAGTTACGAATTGTCCAGTTAATGTGTGTAACTATTGGCTCCATTTTATCAGCGAGTTGTTCACTCCAAGTTATTCCTTTGAAATATTGGTAATACACGTAGCTTTCTTTATAGCTTTCACTGCATGCCACAAGTCAGTTTGATTTGTTGTGAAATGTGTATCTTTTATAAACTTATTAATAGACAGATTTCTCTCAGGTGCATGCATTTTAACTGACACATCTTTTTCTGCCAAATGATCATAAATTGTCTCTGTTCCAATCATTTCATGTCTTTGTGCAACAGGATCTCGAGTCTTAGTGACATGAACACAATCCATAATTGTGTGCGTTTTTTTTCTCCCAGAGCAACAACTGACGTGTCTTTTGAATTCTTTCGCCATCGATGTCTTGCATCAGTCATTATATTTATCCCATCCAATTCTTCATATGAAGATCTCTTCATTGATGGCAACCTGAATTGAATCTTCGGACTCCCTTTCCGCATGATCTTTGTACTTTCTGAAAATCCTACTTCTTTTTTCTTTGGTTATGCATCCTATGCCAGCTGCTTTAGCAAATTTAGTATAATGAACAGGCAAAATTCCAGTACTGAAAAACGCATAGCGCAACCTGTGACTCACCAAATATTCATTATTTGGCTAATATGGTGACGATGACCATAAATAGGAATGTGATTTGTCTTTAGAACATGTAAGTCTTACTGATGTAACCTACAATAGGCAGTAAAGGTATTCGTACAGAGAGGTACAAGGTCGACGAATCGAAGATATTACCTCATGTTCGAGCTGGCATTTGTCTGGACGACCATTTTACTTGACACTGAAGAACAGCAACAAAACAACATTAGCAAAAACAAACAACACATTTATTCTATTACAATATCAAATATTATTTTACTTATATGCATGTAATAGCTCGCAGCCCACTTGTAAGTCTTTCCACATACATCACAACGGTTTAGTTTGTTGCCATGCTTGCCAGTAGTGTGACTACGAAGGGCGTTTTTGGACGAGAATTACATCTCACATTCATTAAATTTTACCTCCTTTTGGTGACATTGCTCTTCAGGTGCTTTCAGCAAGTAATTGTAGGTAAATGCTTTTTTGCACTTGGAACATTTGAATGGTTTATAATTCCGGTGTGTGTTTACATGATCATCAAAGTGCTGCCTGCTGATAAAAGTTTTATCACAGTGAGTGCATTTGTGTTGAAAATTTTCCATTACCTTTTTCATATGATACGCAAGACCAGGTCTGCTCTTGAACGTCTTCCAACAATGGTTGCAAATTAACCCTTCTCCGTGTTTAATTTTCTGGTGGTCTCTCAGCAAGGACACGACTCGCATTGATGTAAATCGTCGGAATGAAATCTCTTGTGTCTGTATAAACTGCTTGGGCACCGTGTACTAAATACACATTCAGTGCATTTGTACAATTTCTTTCGTTTTGACTCAACCAAGCCTGTTTCATTGTCAGAATCTTCTGTAATGGATCCAATCACTCCTACTTCCATAGCATGTAACTTAAGAGAAATAAATCGTAAAAGCTTTCATATGTGTAGTGGGATATCGAGTGTGAATTTTTGGATATGTTAAATAGATGAAACATGTGAATCAGATAGTTTACTTCTTTCGCTTTGTGGTCTTCCAACTGTTTTGATTTTATCTGTACTGATGAGACATAAATTGTCGAAAGAGCCATATGCAGAATTACTGAAATAACAAACAATGTATGTATAATTTTAATCTGGCAAAATTATATTCGAGGACAATGATGCTTCAAAAACTCATTTCGACATTCAGCAGTGAGCAAATGACTGCTAACTTATTTAAAATGAAACTAATAGTTACAGTAAAAAAATACTGTAATTACATTAAAAATATATAGCATCTAATCAGTTATGTACATAAAAAAAACATAGCAGTAGAGTTTTTCCACGGACACAAACTTTGGCTATTATTTTTCTATTGGCCATATTTCAGGAGTTAATTGTCGTTTGTATTCAAACAATATATTGACAGTTTATATATACATAAAGAAAACTTACCTTGGTTCTCGTTTAGTTTTCCTTTTAAAATACTTTGAAATGCTGGTTAATATAGATTTTACGCTCTATTGATTGAAAGTAATACATAAAACTGTCATGGTTGTCGCGTGAAGTTATTCCGGACTTAACATATTCATATTTTTAATATTTAACATATTTTTCATTGCCGAAAGCATATTTTTCCCCATGGAGTGTCTGTTTATTTACAATTTCGATTCGCACTTTCCATACACTGAGTATATTTGAAATAATGAAGAGTAACTGTATTTAATTAATACCACATTCACTGATAATAATTAATCAGACAGAACGAAGGCATTATAAAAAAAACGTTATTGTCGGTGTTAGTACGGTCCATATAATTACCCAAAGGGACCCCAAATGTACCCAAAGGGACCATAACATATACTTTAATTGTCATTAGAATAAGAATGTGTATATGACATTAATTTTACTCTTTTTAGACGTGTATTTAATGACCTGAATCTTGACCTTCTAAAATGGATATATATATTACGTCTACTGAAAAAAATATAGTGACATTTATAAGAAATTGTATCTGTTATATTAGTAACTAAGTTTAATGTTTGATTATGTATTTAAAAACAACAGTTACTGCGTGACAGCGCTTGGTATACAAAAGCTCGGCTTGGACTACAAAACCTGACCGGAACTACGTAAAAGCCAATCATTGGCATTCATTAATAAATGTTGATTAATGTGTCGGTCAAAACCAAACCGTTGTTTATAAATTATTTAATTGTAAAAACAAAAAACTGAACTGCAGTACAGACGTCGAGTGGAAATTCAATGTTTCTAAGAAGCCCTTGAACATCAAAGAAAGTAACGAAAATAAGGCGACAAAAATGACTGCTTGTATTTTGACAAACATAAAGTATGACTAAATTATATAATTTACAGGGTTTATTTGACATTTAAATTGTATTAATGTGTCGGTCAAAACCAAACCGTTGTTTATAAATTATTTAATTGTAAAAACAAAAAACTGAACTGCAGTACAGACGTTGAGTGGAAATTCAATGTTTCTAAGAAGCCCTTGAACATCAAAGAAAGTAACGAAAATAAGGCGACAAAAATGACCGCTTGTATTTTGACAAACATAAAGTATGACTAAATTATATAATTTACAGGGTTTATTTGACATTTAAATTGTTATTTTGAATACCTATATGGTCCCTTTGGGTAGCTATAGGGTACATTTGGGTAATTATATGGACCCGTGTTAGTATGTAATATAAGTACCATAATATACACAAGACTGAAATACAGACTTGAAATCCAAGTAAATAAGGGTAATAACAAAATTACCGAACTCCGAACAATCTTCCACAGGGAAAGGCAAAACTAATAAGTATACAAACAGACAAATCCAGTCAACAACCGGAAAACCGTAATGACCCTGACTTGGTACAGGCATTTCCAACGAAATGGTGGGTTGAATCAGATTTTACAGCGCCAAACCTCCCGCTTTCATTACGTTAAAAGGTTCCGGTTGTCACTATAACAGTATTTATAACAATACTGGAACAAAATAGGTAAAATGGTAGTCAACGCAGTACTAAATTCAGTGGGGAGGGTGGAATATTTCTAGTGAACCATCTCCATCAATAACTATGAGTCCTCTGAAGTATTTTAATTATGAAAGTAAATGTCAAAACACATTTTTACGTCACACATTGACAAAAAATACCTTTGACATTGTAGTTGATTTCCCGCTTAAACCACGTATACTAAAGCCTTATCTTTAAACATTTTCAAATTTGAACAAGAAAACATAAGTGACCTTTCACACATTTGTAAGACTTTAGTGCACCTATCTGACACACGGCTAAATTCATATCAGTCAAAAGCTTGTATTTAGGGCTATGCGAATTGACTGTTCGTAAAAGTTGGAATTTGTCACATTTTTGCTAAATCGATGTTAAACACCAAGGGAGGTAATACGATAAAATAATATATTTTTCACAAAGAGATTTTTTATCGTAGGTATGTATAAAAATGTGTCAAAAGCATATAAAATGAAACGCGAGCTAATTCTTGATAAAAATATCATGTAATAGTAATTTAAACTATTGAAACTTCTTTTAAAATTATCATATCGAGAAAAAGGGACAAAATCACATTTTCTAAAAAAAAAAATCTTCCTGAAAGTGTGATTCCTATCTAAAATGGTAAAATCAATAACAAACAGATCCAGTGGTGTAGAAAACTGCAACTGCATGCAGTTTATGACATGTAGTGCAGGAAATATGTTTTAGCCGGTACCTAAAATTCTAGGCATTGTATTTTCTGCAAGAAAGGAGATTAAAAGGGTGGTTCTTACATTATCCGAGAACTGGGGGATCAAGATGTTATCCACACTTCAAGAATGATGTATATTGGACCAGATTTGGTTGTACACATGAATCACATAGTACTTGGAATGACTGTGTAACAAGTTCAAAGACATGGATTAACAAGGGATCATCTGAGAAGAGACAGGGATCGACAAAACTGGAAAGTTGCACAAGAGTTAAGTTTCCGGCGTGTGCAAGACTGTCTTGATGAACTGATTATTGGGAATAATGACTATGCTCCAAATCGGTCATTAAAAGGAACAAACGCATTTCTCTTTGTCATTCACCAGTATGTATAAATTTTCTTCAGTCCTACAGCCTCACTGCCTGAAAGAATAACTGGCCGGATTTGTTACTCACTTTCTGGGAATATGGAGGAATTACATATATTTAAAGCCTAATCGAACATTGTGGGCATTTTTTTTTGTCTCGAGAGACATACTGCGACATCCTACTTTCTACACACTTTGCAGTAATTCTGATATGTTACTACAGAGATTGCTTTCCAGAAAGTCCATGTTTACTAAATGGAACAGGATCAGACTGCTGTGAAGAATTTCTCCAAAAATGGACAATCTGTGGAAAACCATCATGTCTATCCGTATGGCCAAATGTACAGAAATGTAAGTCATGATTCGTCTTCGCCAGATTCAAGCAGATGACAATGCCCCTGCTTTTGCCAAGGCACACATTAAGCAGGAGTTATATCCAGCGATGAAGATTCTATGCCAACCCCAGAAAAAAAAACGGAAGACAGCGGCAATGCAAACATTCAGAAGGGAATATTCTAATAAATATCCATGGATCTTAAAAGTCTATAAAGGGAATATCGTACGAACGTTGCACTGTTTGTGTCTCGGACTTTCTGATATCGTACGGAGGGGAATTTGACATTAAAAAAACACGTTAAAACTCTTAAACATCAACAAAATTTTAAATTACAAGACTCTAGTAAGTGGAAATTAGAGAAATTCCAAAATAGAACATGCAGTAACAAATGCAGAATGTTCGTTTACTTCAGTGATTATAGAACATAACTTGCCCATTGCTTTATCAGACCATGCAACCAAGACATTCGAAAAAAAAAATTCCGATTCTCTCTCATCAACTCTTAATACTTCACTGAATGTTTTTTATGATTTGGTTCAGCCCCACTGATGAATTTAAGAGACAAAATGTGCACCTAGTTGGTAAATATATAATTATGGTTTCTTGTAACATTATTAACCAAAGCAACCTTAAATTGGCCAGCGTTCATCTCCGTTGATTGAGGTCTTCTCGACGGCTGGGGGACTGCGGCCCCCAGCTTATTACTATTTTCTCTCAAAAGGGGTTGGCAGGTCTGTGAGTGCATTCCTGAATCGGGTCGCATGAGGATTCGGGAAGATCGGACTGATCTCCGTTTTCTGTATGTTCCTTCGACAGATTAAGTTGACGTTGTTCAGACTGAGCGGTAGATGCAGGGACGGAATTGTGATGTTCCGGTGAAAGAACGGAAATTTGATGTTCTGAGGTTACGTTGGTTGCTGATGAGTCATTCAGTGGAAAAGGTGAACTGTGCGCAGTATGTTCCAGTTCTGTAGATATAGCCATAGGATTTTAGTTGGTTGTTGAGACATCACGTCGAACTGGCGAGCTGTGTGCAGTGGGCTGGAATTCTACCGAGATATCTTGCGGATTTTGTATGCTGGGTTGTAGAAGGGGGACAAAATTGTTTGCAGTCCAAAGTTGCGATGTTATCGGCTTCGAGCTTGTCCACATAATGGGAATAGGTTTCTGTGCTGGATCAAGAAATTGCGGTTCCAGTAATGTTGTCAACCATCGCTGAGCAACATCTGCAGGACCATTGATGCTCGGAATACGAGATTGTATTGGTATACCCGTGACATTGGCTATTGCCATAACAGTTCATATAGACGAATATGCACCACTGGTACAACATTCTCTGCAGGCTTGGAGATGCCATCAGAAGTTCCTTATAGTCTGGTCTAGATCGGTGCCTGTCTGGATTGCAAACCATCTCAATTGCTGATCTCAGACGAATTTCTGTTGAAAGGGCCGCATTACCACATACTGTAAACCGGGAAATATTCGCGGTGGTTTTATTTTCGCTATTTTCGAGGTAAGCTTTCTTCCGCGAAAATAAAAATATCGCGAAATATTCACAGTAAACGAACCTTCAAAGAGATGTAAACAAATGACAACAGTTTTTCCTGACAGACGGACAAAGACAACAATATTGGACACATGACTGACATTTCCACTAATTTAAACAGCCAACAGATACGACCATGCTTTTGTGTATTTTAGTGGTTGTGCATTTGATTATATTATCAACAAATAATGTAAAACAGTTAAATACTTTATTATTTACATCATTTAAAAGCATTTTCAGCAGTATTACACAAACATTCAATCAATAACACATGTCAATCAAGTCATGGTGACTCGGTCATAAAATGGTCAATTAACGGTTACAGGTAATCCCTGCGGCAACAAAGGCACTCTTAGTATATGTAAGAACATGATAAACCCTGTCTTCATGAATAAGTACGAGCGAAGCGAGTATTTATCATGTTCTTACAAACTTAGACAATAGAATTTTGCCTTGGGGAACAATGGGGAAAATCCATGGTCTTAATGATTAAGTAAAGGCAAAATTATATTGTCGAGAGTACTTTACTATGTTCTAAATGAGATCAGTTTTCTCTTTCAATTGTTTGTGTGTTTTGACAAGCCAACTTGCATGCAACGGATTGATGACACTTAACCGCATGGCAATTTCTTTATACTACATGTTTTTAAATCAAATAGATAATTACTACTCACTTCATTAACGTTTATATGTAAATGACTGCGTCTTTGAAATCCGATTGTTGTGAAAAGTAACTGGTTGAAATACGATCAATATTTTATTTTTTTCCGACTTCACAAAGCGCGAATACATATGACGACCGCAAACCGCGAAAATTTCCCGGTTTACAGTAATGCAATTGAGACAGCATTAAATAAACAGTTGCCGTCCAGTGACCATGGCTGGAATACCATACCACGTTATATCACATCTATCAGCAACAACTTTAGCCAAACAGTTAACATCGACGGTACCAACGATGATGACATGATGCAGAGTGTAGACTGTAACACCGACAACGATGTCTACCAAGCTGATGACGACGGACCAAAGATGCATCCATTACCAAATAATGTCCTTGACGCATCCGAATTGTACTCAATTGTAACGTCCGACAAACCAACATTCACAAGTATTCCAATGGGACCAAAGAACAACTGCTACATGTTACTAGAAAATTCTACAAATGTTGAAATCAAATAAAAAATCTCAGTTCAGCGACGACCTTGGGTCCCGGAATTCCGATTCGGGAACTACCGTCAATACCCACTACGTTATTAGTCATGACTTTAAATGCGCATACCTGAAAAATGGTCGGTTCTGATTTCCAAAGAAAGTCAACAACAAGCGGACTTTTGTACCAATATCTCCACAACCTGCCGAATCTGATGTGACGTTACACAGGTATTACACAACTTTAAAAAACAAAAAACACACTTCAAAAAACGTGTCACTTGGTTCAGTAATCCAGATTCCAAGGACCTCTCAACAAGGGCCATAGTAAAGTATATCGGTGTTGTAAAACAGATGGAAAGTTCCCATGGCAATTCCAAAAAGGACAACGGACCTTACAAAAGAACCAATCCTGACGTACTCCAACACGCTGCACAAGAGCTGAAAACCAAAAAGGCCCGACAAGTCTACAAAGAAATGGTTCTCAAAGATGAAGCAAATGCACCAAGATACTCCGTGATTGAAAGTACAGAACCGAGGGTTAAAGTGCGACCAGTAATGGGAACAATGTTGCCGATGACATTTTGAACGTTTTAAGCATGGTGAAAGACCATCCATTTATTCAAAAGGTTGAACATTCTAAAAAATAACGTACGGTCCATTATATTGTACAGTGACGATCAGATGACAGACTTTAAATTTTTTTTCGGAACACCGAAAGAACCCCGTTTAGGAATCGACAGAACATTCAGTCTGGGAAATTTTTATGTGACCTCTTTTGTCTACGGTATAAGAAAGAACGTGTCATAAAGAAAGACTCTAGTGACCGTTAAGTTTTTCTAGGACGCGTGTTCCTCCACAAAGCAATTTCCACTACCTTTCACACATCAGTGCAAAACTGATTTCGTCGATAAGAAAAAAGTTTTTGTCAGTGTTATATGTAATATAAGTACACTGGATTCACTGTATGGTAAGATCAACGACAACGGTTGTTTGGTATCGCTTCTGGTTTAGCAGGGAAAAAACAATTTGACGAAAGAGGTAGGCATATTATTGACATATTTTAACCTTTGCAAAGGAGATAAGAACCACAGAGTATTGTATGCACTTTACCTATGAATTTCCCTGTAAAACCATACGAAATCTGATATTTATTATTGTTAAATATCCGAGAAATTAGCATAAGGAGAGTTTGATGTCTCCCTTAGTCGATTTCGTTGTATTTTGTTGCCATTCTGTACACATAAGTGAATCTAAACCCCTTCACGATGATTCGTTATTGAGAAAAATATTCTCCCTTTTGTGTTCAACAATATTCCACTGAAAAATCGTGCAAATTAACTGTTACTAGCACAATGTTTGCCACGAGGGTGAAAGGTTAGTGTACGTGTTTTCCCTGCAACTATTGGAGCAGACAAGACCAGAAGGAAACAAACAAACCGCACAATATCTAGAATGCAAAACAGATTTTATTGGATAGGTTATAAACAAGATGTCACTAAATGGGTACAAAACTGTAATATTTGTAACTCTCGAAAACAGCCACACCGAAAAGCAAAGAGTAAGATAAAACAATATTGTGTAGGTTTACATTTACCGATATCTCACAAAGGACATAGATATGCTCTTGTATCTGACTACTTTACAAAATGGGATGAAGTATACCCCATGCCTGACATGGGGACAACTACATTAGTTGACAATTTTACAGTAAACTTTGTAGGTTCGGTGTAGCACGTCAAATACACTCCGATCAAGGGAGGCAATTTAAATCGGGTTTATTCAAAGAATTATGTAATAAATGTTCAATTGACAAAACTAGAACGACAGCGTTCAGGTCACAAAGCGATGGCTTGGTAGAACATTTAAATAGAACTTTAGAAGACATATTAAGCAAATATATCAGATATGATCAGAAAGACTGGGTTGAACAACTTCCTTGGGCTCTTATGGCCTAGAGATCATCTGAACATGATACCACAAAGTTGTCGCCTTGCATGCTTATGCTTGGTAGAGAAATTGAACTCCCAGATGACCTTGTTTATGGTCTACACCCACAGAAAGAAGAATACCCAGATGAGACTCAAGCAATCTGTTCATACACTGAAAACATACAAAAACGTATGTGGAAAGTGCATGAAAGAGCACGATACAATATAACCAAAGCAATTGATCGACAAAAATGCCAGTATGATATCAGAACCAATCACAACACATACTAGTATGTAATCGGAGATGTGGTATGGTTATACACTCTTTTGAAAGTCAAAGGGAGAACTCCAACGTTGCAAAGAAATTGGGATGGTTCTATATTTTGTAACAGAAGTGATTTCTGATGATTTGTTAAGAATAAGAAAAACCCAAAACTCGAAGAGTCAAGTTGTTCACCATGATCGTCTTAAGCCATTTTATGGAGAAGTAGTCAACTGGGTGAAGACAGTGCGTGATGACGATGATGATGATGACTTGAAATAATAGAAGACAAATGCAAGTACTGATAGTACTGCGGGGTCACTCACTGTCTATGGATCCTAAAAAAAAACACAAATTAGTTGTTGTATATTTTATTGTAAATCAAGTTATGTATTCAAAATGCAATATCTTGATCTCATCGTGTGATTGTCAATATGAAATTGTCAGTAATGTTTTGCTAATATGCAATGACATCGACTCTGCATAATACTAATTATGCACAAAATGTTAAAAACAAAGTTTCCCAATAGCAAGCACATCGGGATACATGGTCATCACTCAGTTTATTTGAAATTGAATTAATTCTTAAAAATGGGTGCAAATTGATATTTTTTCAGATGTTTACCTGTTTTCATTGTGGTGCGGAATATCTAACCCACAAAAGGTTGATGAGGCATGTTAGAGTTAAACACCCAAGCAAAATTATTAAGTGTCGGTATTGTGGTTACGTCGTGTCGTCCTCTTTAAACTACCAAATGAAGAGGCATATGCAATTAAGGCACAGCGCACAAATCAAAGCTGAAGCAGAAAAGCAAATGAAATAACAATACTTGCCACTCCAGTTCTTGGATTAGGACATGATGAACAATTAAATGATTATGAACCAACCAACAAAGATGAACCACTTAACAAAAAACAAAAGAAACAACAGAAGGCAAAACCAGAAGGATTTACTAAACAAAAACAGTAGTACTGAAACTGTTTCAGTGCCACCTTAGACGCCGGAAAAATCTATAAACATGTCATTTTCCAACATGTGGTCACCAGCTAGTATACTTGGGATAGACGATCATCCCAATGTATCGCCTATAATAACAGATTTGTAAGGTTTGTTCAGCGCGCCGACCCAAGTAATATCACCATTGAAATCCACATCTAAAAAGAGAAAGTTGAATGATGCAGAAGGAAACATTTATTGTAATAGAGGACCCGACATTGAATGCACAAGTGAACTCTGGATCTCGTAGAGAGCCGTGTCTTAAGAAAGACAGTAGTCATTTGATTTTGCCAAATGTAAATACCGTGCAAGAGGGAAAAAACACAACAGGTTTCTTGCTCCTCCAAGCTCGTTTCAAACTACAAATGATGCCGCGATAGTTAGATCTATAAGGAGTAAGGCCGTTCGATCTAAAGATTACAAGTGATCCGTTATTCCGTATGGATATGCTGGTGTTAAGAATGAGAGGAAAGGGCCGTACTTCCTGGTGGAACCATGCATTATTTGTCAGCATTCTGGATGGCGGACCCACAATTATTATTCAACTTTGCACAAGAGACACAAACCGAATTAAGTCCTTTACCAGTTAACATGATAGACACTGATACCAACACTGAACGTCAAGAAACCCAAACTGTGGACCGAAACTTCGTCGGTATCAATACCACTATATATACTGAAGAAGCGTCAACCTCTACCGAAATCGTATGTGTTAACAAACACAGATCAAAGCCGAGACAGAGACCAAGGAGGACATTCGCCGTGTTGAAATAGTGAGGGAGGACTTTTCCTTCCTTAAAAGTCCTTCACAATTGTGTTACACATAACACTTAGAACATTCTCAAAGGCGATGGAAAAAAAACTTAACATCAAACAAAGAAGATGAATCAAAAGTTGCTGATTCTTTCTAACTCATAACTGGCCTCGTAGGGTTTACCGCGGTCTTGCGCTCGAGGTTCTCCGTATATCCCTTATTGCAAGATTTAGCGGTCAGATCACAGGACGGATGGTTACGCCTCGTCACGAGAACTATGTTGCATCCTTTTCTACTTATAAAGCACACATATTTTGGGGTGTACGGTCATTTATTCTTGCGTTGTGAAGATGCTACACATAGGACTTAGAAAAATTTCTTCAAATGTAGGACTTTCACACATAGACTATACAGAAGATGTGGCGAACGGGAGGGGGCTGACCGCCCGTGCCCGAAGACGGGTTCCCGTTCTACATGTAATGTCCTCTGACACCAAATAGAAACCTCGAGGAGAAAAAAGTAAAATGCAGTTGGAACCACAGAGGGCGTGAACTGCTAAACATAGTATTGTGAAGTTGCTACACATAAGACTTTGACAAAACGAGACGATTAATAGGATGGATACTCCCGTGGTAAAGTCGGCCCGAGGAGGGGATCCTCTTCTACATGTAATGTCCTCTGACACCCAATATAAAACTCGAGGAGAAAAAAGTAAAATGCAGTTGGAACCACAGAGGGCGTGAACTGCTACACATAGTATTGTGAAGCTGTTACACATAAGACTTTGACAAAACGAGACGATTAATAGGATGGATACTCCCATGGTAAACTCGGCCCGAGGAGGGGATCCTCTTCTACATGTAATGTCCTCTGGCACCCAATATAAAACTCGAGGAGAAAAAAGTAAAATGCAGTTGGAACCACAGAGGTCGTGAACTGCTACACATAGTATTGTGAAGCTGTTACACATAAGACTTTGACCAAATGAGACGATTAATAGTATGGACACGCCAGTGGTAAACTCGGCCTGATCCTCCCCCGACCTCTTGAACCAGGTAGAGGAGACGGAGATACTCTATCCCAAGGTGTCTTGATGTAAAATGACACGAGATGTCAGGACCGTGAAGATGTTACATATAACATGTGAAAAAGTGTGAAGTTGTTACACATAAGACTTAGATAATTAAATCATGTGAAATACCCAATAGAAAAGTACTGTAACTTTTTTCATATCCGTTATTGTCCAGCAAAAACAGCTGCGAACCTTTCTTTTGACATCCCCAACACTGGTACGGAACGGTGGCTGGCTACAGCTAAATTGGATAAATCACCATAATCCATAATATGCATAAGAACTCTATAACACCTACATAGGCTTATATATGATGTTAATGGACACATATTTGGATTCTTATAATGTAGTGCCCTGTTGTTTGGGTGTGCAGTGGGGCATCGCTTAGGCTACCCTCACACAAAATTTCACGGCGATTGGACGAATAGAATTAGTTTGATATATTGAAAAATGGTGATTGTGAAGTTGCTACACATAACTGTGAAGTTGCTACACATAAAGTGTGAAGTTGTTACACATAAAAATAACGATATACCATTCTCAGACATTTCTTTGCATATCTCATAGCACAACAGTGCGTGATATCACATACTAGTTATCTACAAGTACCACACATTTCGAGCATGTTGGGCATTTCGTCACGGAGTAAAACATTATTTCCTAAAATGGTTCACACCTTGTTACACATAAGTGTGAAGTTGGTACACATAAAAATAACGATATACCATTCACAGATATTTCTTTGCATATCTCTCAGCGCAGCCGTGCGTGATATCACGTACACGTTATCTAGATGTACCACACATATCGAGCATGTCGGGCATTTCGCCACGGAGTAAAACAGTATTTGTCAAGATGTTTCACACCTTGTTACACATAAGTGTGAAGTTGTGACACATGAAAAGGATGGGCCATTCATTTAGCTACAAAACGAGCCCTCATTTGTTAAGATAGCTTTAGTAATAAGGAAGTTACAGCAATTTTTAGATAATTGTTTGATGTTGTAACACGTGACCTGTAATTTTCCTATATAAGGCGGCTTCTTCAGCGTGAAATTCAACCCAGCAGAATTACTGCAACGCAAAAACGCACCGTAAAAAAAGAGCGAAGAAAGATAATTCAGAAGAATGATGGACAAGGAAGCAAAAGAAGTGAGACAGGGGCGTCCGCTGGTGAGTAAATCTTATGTTTTTTAATCTATTTAATATTTTTAAGGTGTGAAATATTATTTCGGACCACTTTACACCCTTCGTGGTCCTGTGGTTATGTAAAAATAATAGCATAATAGCTGCCATTTCTACATTTCTTGTCCGATTGTAACAAACTTGGACTCGTTGGAAATCTCTTGACATCGGCAATCTCCAGACAATGACAAAAATATGTTTTTATCCGAGGCCGAAGGTTGTGGTTTTTGGTGCCTGTGTGAAATTATGAAAATGTTATACATCATAATTTACCTTTGTTTTGCAGGTCATTATGAGAGACCCATCTGTTATAATGGTGAAGGACTCTGTGCCCCTGATGGGAGTAGCCAGGACACATTACGTCAGAGATGAGCGGAGATGGCGTCGGTTGGTGAGAGTCGCTCCCAGACTCCGTGTGAACCTGGCCAGGCAGCAACTCAACGCCGCCCACAGGCAGAGCCTCTGGGCTACCAGGAGGAGAGCCAATACCAGGTTGGCAAGGACTGCTGGTGGGAAGAGCAGGTGGCGAATCAATGTGGCATGTGGCCGGCCAGTCAGGAGTCAGATGACGAGGGCCCAGATGGAAGTCGCCAGGTCGCTTAGCCTTAGCAAGCACCTGGTGTGCTTCCACTGGGCCGGTGA